>APFE030786380.1:94561-149299 GCA_000404065.3 Pinus taeda | reverse complement strand
ATATATATATTTGGTATTTTGGTGGTGTAAATGTGTTTTAAAATGTTTTTGGTAAAAAGAATTTTAACTTTATTAAATGTTTTACTTCTCATGCATGCTGCTATAACAAATGAGATAAATGCCAATCCAATACGTAGTTAGCTAACGAATCAGCGACTCTATTTAATTCTCGAGGAACATGCTCATATGTGATTATTCCAAATCGATGTTCCAAGAGTCGTACCCCTAGATAGTTACGTAACAAGGCTGGATTACAGATGTGATAATGGTTTGTCAATTGCATAACGACTAGCTAGGAGTCTAACCTGACCACTAGATTGGAGATGCCCCTTGATGACGCTTCTGTGAGAAGTGAAATGATGGACATGTACTTGGTAATATTGTTGGTGGCAACACTAAGAAAGGCCCCCCTAAAGTAAAATAGTTCTGACTCAGGTGTATATATGACCCAAGCAGCTGATGCAACATGCCGTGTGTGACGACTGGCACCATCCGCGTATCCTACGTATGCTAAGGGAAACAAAAACATCTGCATTGAAAGAAGAATGCATGAGACAAGTACTCCACTAAATAACAAAACAATCCAATCATATCAAAAAAGGCAAGAAAAACTTAAGAATACATAAAATTACAAAGTACATGCCCAGTGCAATACTAGGCACAATACTTTTTCAGATAAAGCTCGTATGTGGGATCCTTATGTAGGATTCCATCCCAATCCTGTAGTTCATATGCCAACGAGGGGAGGAATTTAATTATGACATAGGGGCCTAGCAAAATGGGTCGAAGCATGCATGCCTCCAATAGGTTATCTTTTGGATGATAGAGCGATATGAAATCGCCCTCTTGGAAAGAAAAAAACCTAACCTCTTTTGCAAATTGCATTTGTACCCACTCCTTGTGAGCTTCGAGTGCCAAATCGGCATCTCGGCGGGTTTTATCCAGATGTTTGAGGTATAGTAGGCATTCTTCTTCAATAATGGGTCTGGGCATGGGTTCAACGGCTATTTCGAGGGAGGGAATTAGCCACCCATTTTGTTTTGCCTCGTTGTAAAGTTTGATCTCATGCGCGACAAACGACGGATTAAAGTCAGGCATTTCCTTGTGAGACCAAACAAATTAATCATGGAATTTGTCATGTAGGTAGGTGGAGCTTGCAATTTCCTAAGGACTACAATCTGCTCGCATCTGGGTGTCTTCCACGATGCATGTCGTGACTGAAATATCTATGGGCATTGACCTGGAAGTGTCGTCCATATTTTCTTCCACCCCAAAAGTTTGGACACTTGTATAGGGTGGGGGAATGATTTCTTTTGTGTCAGAGGACAAGACTTGAAGAGGCATCATGTCTGAATCAGATTTCGAACCCCAAATATGCCAATCCTCCCAATGTTTCTCTCCAAAACTCATGATTTCTGAAATGGGAGTTGATCGCATGGATCTAAAGGAGGAGCAATTATGCGAAGGGGGGTGGTATCATCGGCGATAGCCAACATGACTAGAGATGTGGATGTGGAATGAATGCCTTGGTAGGCCGATTCAACTGTTGACAACAGTATCTGGTCTCTGAATGTATCAAGGTCAGAAGGCACTGTTAGGATCCAGGGATCGGTGAGTTCATGAGGAATTGATGAAAGTATGTTGGCTGATTGTTGAACCTACGGAAGTTAAAGAGGAAAACAACCCATCAGGGAGGAAGCCTTCAACAGACCGGTACCTATACTTAAAAAATTGTCAGTTACACCTCCTACTAGGGGTATGGAGCCACTTGGTAATGGTGAATAATCAGGGGTGCAGAAAGACAACTAATCCACTGTAATGACCTTTCCATCTAATGGAAATAGGATGATACGAAAGACAGTGGATACGACAGCCATCATGGCATATGTCTAGCTACGACCCAGCAACAGATTATAGTCAAGTTTCTTGTCCACGACTTCTATGTCCATTGTTACTGTTTTCCGAGCCAAAGTGATGGGAAAACTGGCTATGTATCCTTTTGGGACAAAGGTGTGGCCGTCAAAATCTTTAAGGGAGTTCGACGGTGGGGATAGGGTTAGGGAACCCAGGGCAAGCCAACATGAATCTGACATGACGTAAGTTGAAGCACCTTCGTTGATGATAGTTTAGTGTATACGTTTACCTTTCAAAGTGATATGCACCTAAAATGCAAGCTGGTGGGAAAGGGGAGGTTTACACTTGTCCATGTCAAAAATAGCAAGCATGGAATCCGTAGGGTCAATACCCGCGATAGCTGAAAGGAAAGCTTTCCTTTGGCTGGGGCATGTTTGTAATACTTTGAGCACCGACATAGCTGATGACGCTTGCGCCAAATCCTCTACGATGTTGTAGTGTTGGGCGACACATGCAGATGTATTGTGCATTGTGCATCGAAGTGCCCCCTTGGGGGGTTGAATTACAAAGTCCTCAACTAGACTTTCGATATGCAGATCATTGGGCAGTAATGGGTTTTGACTTGAGGATGTTACTGGTGTCGGAGCGACAGGAGCTCCATAAGATTTGGCTCTTGTGGCTAGTTCTACCATTTCAAATGTGTAAACAATAGAACTTCCTTCACAAGCTGAAGGATGTTGTGAACCGTCGCTGCCCCTTGACATGGGTTGTGGCTGGTTGGCAATGAGATTTTGCTGTTGTTGAGTAGGAAAAGGATTTCTAAGGACAGCAGGTGCCTTACCAAAATCTCTCTTGGAAAGGTACTCCGTGCATTCTTGAAGACACGAACAATGCCAAGTTACGTGTTTTTCAAGACAGAGTTTGCACGAATAGTTGGTGCCTTTATCCTTTCCACATCAGTAGGCACAACTACCTTTTGTTTAGGGTTGGGATGCTTAGATGACTGCTCTTTGGAAGGAGCGGTCTTGTTCTTGTTCTTACCACCGGATTTTTGTGTAGACTGCACAGAGTTAATCACAATGGTAGGAAGAGCAGTCACTTTGGTAGAGGGGTCCACTGCAAACTTGGCAATGGAACCACTAATTTATTTTACAACGACCCTAGAGGTTGTGCCAACAATCCTGTCGGTGTGTGCTCTAGGGTGTTGAGTGGTGGGAGGATTGGGGTTACCGAGAGCATAGGGGATTATGTCATAGAGAGTGCTAGACTGTGAATAAATTAGATCTAAGTGCTCGGCACATTGTATGGATTGGTCTTCTGTGACCACACCACCTAGAGAGACATCTCTAGCGATTTGTGGGAGAACGACTTATAGAACTAGTCCGTTAAGAGAAAATCATGGATGGGAGCTTTGACCAACCTCTGCCTACGTCTCCATTCATGGATATGATCAAAGATGTGGGTGGCAGTATCCTAACGAAATGAAGTAAGGAGCTCTGTCCCTATCTCATATCAAATAGGTAACTGAAAGTGCTTTAGGAAGTCCATCACTAAAGCGTCAAAGGTATTCACTGATGCACATGGTAACTCAATATACCACTTTACAACATTTTCAGTGAGGGTGTGGGGAAAAAGACGTAACCAGACACTATCATCCACCATAGAGTTAGAAACACACCAGAGATGGTAGGTGGTGACATCAGTGCCTAGATCCTCCCCTTGTTTTCCGTCAAACATAGGAATGTTCGTCGATATTTTATGTCGGATTGGCGGCAATTGTAAGTTGTGGTAGATGGGGTCGTTTGTGAACTTGTATAAGTCAAGAATATCCAACGTTGCCAAAAAAGGAAAATTTTTGGGTGCCCCTGACTCAGACCATGGTGATGACGGATGACTTGAGGAGCTCTGTGCTCCTCCCATCATTTGGTTCCCCATGGTGTACATGGGTTGCACTGTGTAGCAATTTATTTACGGTACGGCGTTGTAGAGTGGATTTCCACGAGGATTTTGATGCTGGGGTATGAAGTTGCCCCTAGTATAAGTGGTGCCGCCTTGACTCATCTGAGTTTGTGAGTAGGGTGCCCCCATGGATTGGGTGGGAATCCCTTGTGGATTTCCCACCGACACAGAACTAACCATATGGCTTTGATTGATAGAGTGAACACTCATGTCAATTAGTGACTGTCCATGCATGCCTGAGAATGGCGGGGGAACTATGATGTTTCCCACCATCATGTGCATATTGGAAACCACCCCAGATATCTGAATTTGGGGGTTGGAACTGTACATTGGCGGTCGACCTTGTTGTTGGTAAACTGGAACCGCATCCATAATGCCACATTGAGTTTTATATGGAGCACTATACGTGGAACTAGTTGAAAGTATGCTTTGTGGCACCATAGGAGTGGAACTTGGCATCTGTTGGGTTCCACTTATAGAGGGCGTTATGTGAGTTGCAGTACCTGGGACAAATGGGATAGTGGGATTCCACATTACTGGTGTTGTGATGACCATCAACTGGGGAAGTGGTAGAGGACCAACAATGTCTCTATAATTCCATAACCCTTGATGCGTCGACTAGATAGATGGGAAAGTTCTACATACTCAAGAAGGAAGTACAAGTACCACGGGAGCAACGATAGGTTCCGACAGATCTGTACGCGGAGTGTTAAAATGAGGAAGAAATCCTTCCGTGAAGAAATCCTCCAGAAAACTAGAATCGTTGGTCGTCCGCACAGATCTCGTGTGTGATTTAGGAGACTAATTCCTCGAAGATGAGGAATCCAAGTCAGTGGAACGCGACGGATCCTCCACAATGAGTGGAGCAAGTCCTAACAATCATCTGGATTGAGGATGATGGCTGGATGTATCCATAGTGACTGTTAAGTTTTATCAAATAGATTTTAATGTGATATTGTTTAAAGTCTCAAAAACGATAGCACTCAGGTACCTAAAAAGAAAAAATATACTAAATATGTCAATCAACAAACAGAGGGAAAATACCTCGTCTAATAAGCACTGATTACTAGAGATGAAACCCAATCTCTCATTGAATAACAAAGAAGGATGGCCAAATGTACAGATATGGTTACTTTTGAGCTTCACCCGAACCTCAGATTGAGGGGCCAAATACTCTCGTGAAGACGAGCACCCTCTCAAAAACTAAAGACAAGGTAAATCCATCCATTTTAGGTACCAGGATAGCCAATCCCAGTCATCTTGTGTAAGTACCTAGACGTTTTTGCCACTAGAGATACCTCAAATCACAAACATTACCAGGGGGGACATAGTTGTAGACAACACGCTGTGTGGGCGGGATACCCGAGTCCCTGAATCAATTCCGAAATCCCTGAAGGGACCCCTAATACACAGAATGCCCAAAGGAGTTGTAAGAGAAGGTGGTCTATCTTCAATTACAGTCCGATGTTGTCTCGTATTTCACTCCTTTGTTAGTGGAGTGGTCCTGGTAATATGAGTGCAGAAGGATTTTTCACTCGTTAATGACACTAGTTTTGGTTTTCAACCTTGGGCAATTCATTCACATGCTTATCCCAAGGTCCTAATCTAGCTAATGTTGGTTTGCTCAAAAAGAGTAACTGATTGATTTTAATGTAAATTTTAGTGTACTTGATTATTTGTCTTCAGTACGGGTGTTGACATATGAATATGGTGAGACTCTCGACTCAATAAACCATGAAAAACAATGCTCTGATTTTTTTTTCAATTTCTTATGCAAATAAGTCTTATTCTACACATGTATATTTTCACGTATTCATGGATTCATCAGTGCATCTAAAGCCATTCAACACTTTCATAACGGAAAGTTTCTTTTCTCAATATTCCCTAACAACTACTGAAAACCAAAATGAAGCAGCTTACAACTATTTCGACAAAAGGAGATATACAATTTATCAGTCTTTCTTTAAAAAAAAATGTCTTTTAAGAGAGAAAAACTAATTTTTTTTCTTAAAAATAAATCTTCAAGAAACCAAATTTGCTAACATGATACTGTTGCAGATCTTACTTTAGCCCCTGAGACAAGTTACCCCCCATTTGGTCCACAGAATCTTCTAAAAAACATGGAAATGGGAGACTAACGCTTTCTTTCTTTGTAAACAGAGAGTTAGTTTGGCCACTAACGCTCCCTGTGCACAGTCAAAGAGCTTTATAAAGCTTTATGTAGACTAGAAACCTGCGTTAGTGAGGGAAATAGCTCAAAAAGAGGGCCTTTAGGATCAGTTTCTGAGGAGAATGCAAACTTGCAGGATGTAATAAGAGAGATGGTGGATTAGCAAAGGATTTGAAGAAGTGGGAAGCTCTTAGAAGAAAGAGAAGATCTAAGAGGAGTCCAGGTTGACTGGGAACTAGATGTATAGTCCCCAGCAGAGTCACAAATTCTACTATGGGGTAAAATGAACGGGAAGAAAACTACCCTCAAAGGTCTTCCTGGGACCTTCGATAGACTGTAAGATTATCTGCAAAAGCTACTAGTTACACACATGTTCATCTATCAAACATAAATTGATAGGGTATGGAAAGAGGGTCACCTTTGGTTCCTTCTAGATTCACTTGGGGATCTCTATGCGGCAAGAAGAACTCCTTCAAGGCTAGCTCCAAGACAATTCCTACAGAAAGGACAAGGCAAACCAATCACAGCATACGCTTCTGAAAACTAATGTAAGAATCTGTAACAAACATATATTAATGTATAAATTAACTACTCAACTCGACAAGCATCAGAATGAACAATATCACCGACACTTTGGAGTAGGGAACACAACTGCAGTTCTATATTTAGAATGGAAGAGTGATTACAAAAATCCGTTGTATCAGCCTTCCTTACCCCTTCTTCCTCTCTCTCTCTCCCTCTTTTAGCTAACTTCTTCAAGAATATGACAGTTCACAATAGCTCTATGGGCTATCCTTCCAAATTCTCTGACCCTTTTGCAATGGCCTTCTCACTGCTTATGTAGCAATCAAATTAGGGCTGCCAAGCTCCACTTAAGGTTCATTAGGGAAAAAACCATGAACCTTCCCTGTTTACAAGCTTTTTCTCATTTGCCTTCATTCTCAGAATGGAATTTCTCCAAATATCTTGATTTTTGGAGTTTCCTTGCTTTTCTTGCACAAATTTAAGGATTTAATATCTAGATATTTATGAGCAGATTCGTTGGCATGACCTTCTGAATATCTTTTAAGTTCACTAACGTTCCCCCTAGTTTAACAACAAGAGTTAGCAGGGTGACTAATGCTCCTTTATGCTTGGTAACAAGCTTTATAAAGCAGTTTGTCAATGTATAGAGAGCGTTAGTGTGGATTCTAGGTCTACAATTGTGGTCATTTCTTCAGTCATCTTGTCTTTCACCTCTAAGTTGATGAGGAGGTCAATTTGTCCTATAACATTTGTTCACCAACACTGGTTTTCTCTGTCATTTTCATTTGAAATAGCCTCCAGCTCATTCCTCCTACACTGCTTCCTCACCGTCCGATCACCAAAAGAACCTTCCCAATCACTGCCCGATTCACTTTTAATGCTGACTTTTTGCACTTCAAATCCATACCGTTGATCTGACTCATCATATCCGATGGCTATCGTGCACCCGCTCGCCAACTAGCTCGGTCAAATCTCCACCATTGATCTACCTCACCAGATTCGACGACTATCATGCGATATCGTGTGGATTTCTATTAGATCATTATCTACTCAGGGGCACACAATGAGAGTGGTTTCTCCATGCTACATGTCGCCCAGTTAGGCTAATCATGCAAAATTTTAGAAATCCACTTATAGCTTTGAGGGCATGTTATAAACAAACTACCACACTCTAAACCCACTCCATCATTTTCACATGTTTCTTTTGCCCGCAATCTATTCTCTGCCATCCATCTCGAGTTAAACCTATTCACCCATATATCTACGTACCCTCTTGTGATCCGATCTCAGTCGTTCATTTTTCTTTCACCTAACTGATCCAATGGTTCTCATATGTTGTGCTCCCTCATGTCCTTCTTTCGCCAATTTTGTCCTCCGACTACTCTTCCTCTTAAATATAGACTTATTTTAGTTTCCTTTGCTTACCCCTTAGTCTAGTTTTGATGCTTTTACTTCTCTAACTTAGATAATTAGCATTAGATTAGTGTTGTTCTAGTAATTCTTCTTAGCATAGTTGTTTAATTGGTTAGCTAGGGTTTGGTGTGAGTTAGCATTACAAGTTGTTTTCTTCATTACTATAGTAGAGTAGCTCTCTCTTAAAATAGGTTTGATCTCCTTCCATCAAAGAATTAAGCTTCTTCTGACCCTATAGAATTTTGGATTGGAACCCCTTCGGGTCTCTTGCTAGATAAACAATGACAACAGGTAGGACCTTCACTTCTACTTGTGCATATAGCACTGTCACCTCCAAGTTTGTATGAACCCCAGGTTGATAAGTAAATCTATTAGGTGTGGGAGTTGCAACATTCTTGCTACAATACCTAGGCTCATCAAGCCCTAACCCTAGATCTTCATCCCTCTGAGTTAACTCAGTGCTGAATCAAGAAAAAACTTATTCTTATTACCAAAATAGAAAATTACATCAAAGTCTTCCACAAGTCTGGAGCTCGAAAATAACTAGAGTTTTTTCAACAAAAACTCGAATCCTAATGAGGCTATAGGCCTCTCCGCTATACATATTAAGTCTCCAATAAATTCCTTAAATTTATGGAGGCTCCACTCCCAAACTCGAGATGAACTAAGTCTTTGTCTATCACTTGCTCGACTGCCATCTGACCTTCATGACTTGGATGCTTGCACTCCGAGTTGGTGGGATTAATGGAGGAATATTTGAATGGGGGAGGAGTAAATGAGGAGGATTTACCTCCTAAAGTCTCTTTCCCTTGTCCCATTCGAGTTTCAAACATTAGTCTTGCCAAAATTCCTTGATTTTCTCTTCCAAACCTACATTCAATGCATATTAGTTCACTAGGCATAATATCTCACTTTAACTCATCTCATTAAACAAAATATAATCAGAACATGTAAGAAGTTGTGAGAAGAGTTGGTTTCACTAAGCTAGGAGGTGAATTAAGGCCCATATAATTACCCAATGATGAGGCTCATTAGCTCCTGCGCTGCAAAATGCTCACTATCTCTGTTGTAGATACTGCTTCAAGAGGCCTAGAGAAACCTTGTTTCGATGAATCCTCGAGATTGTGAATGCTTCCTTTGCATGGAAATCAATGTTTTATTTCCCCATATGGGTGATCATGTGGGATGGTGTGTTGTCTACCTATGTACAAGCACCGACTTTTGGACCGTTTGTCCCACTATCACTCCATCATTCCTACTTAACTTGTAATCATCTCCCACTTCGGTCATCCATAATTTAACCATTTTTGGCCTTATCTCCTTTTTTGTTAGATTTGATTGTTGCCACATGTGGAGTGGTCTAACTATCTTCTCCTTGTCGACTGGCTAAAGGTGGCCAAGTTAACTAGCCACCTTTTCTTATAAGACCAAATCTTGCATAATCCTACATTTTTTATCATGTCATGCTAACGAGAGAGCATAATGAAGATGACATACCTGTGGGTAAGTGATTTGAATAGAAATGGCATCAACCCATGGTAGTCATCCACCCATGTTATTCATCCACCCATGGAATTTACTCATGGTATTGTAAGTGGCATCCACCCATGGTATTTATCCACTCACTGTATTGTAAGTGACATCCACCCATGGTATTTTCCCATGGTATTGTGACATCTACCCATGGTATTCATTCACCCATGGAATTGACCCGTGGTATTGTGACATCCACCGATGGTATTCATTCACCCATGGAATTGACCCATGGTATTGTAGTTGAAAAATACTATAAGTAACAAGTCACATCTTGTAAAAGGACAGTTTGTCCACCACATTGTAGCCTACCCCCAAGATTTGCATCAGTAAAATGCTTTGATGCTATTGCTTGTTGAAGAATGATGTCCCTGTCTTGTGTATTTGTTGCATATTTTTTGTATTGACCTCTTTTGATTCTTGTTATCTTCGATGCGCAGGTACTGGAGAGTGATGTTGAAGATCCTTTTGGTGCTACTGAGCTATGGAGGAGCTTCCTTGACATTGGGGCCCCTATGCTGAAGATGATTGCAACCCTGTGAAATTTCATTTTATGGGACATGCTACTATAGGATTTCCTACAGGAAACATATAGGATGTCCTATAGCTGCCTCTCCCCTAAACTTTCATTCTTTTCTTCACTTGTGGAGCATAAGGTTTTTTGTCATGTGTAGAGAAGGGTTCTAGTGATTGATAGTTGAGAGGTATAGCCTTCAGGTATTTTCCCCTTATCCTCTATTCTCACCCTCTTCTATTTGTTCTTTTCTTTTTTGAAAACTGTAATCTTTTTGGAATTAACTTATGGGATGAATGCAGGGTTATCATGGTGGTGAGAGTCATGATGATGAGGTGGTGGAGTAGCCATTTTATTTTTTGACACAGGTTGGCCATCCCCTTGCTCTAGGGTCACTCTTCTTGGGATTTCCAAGCCACTATAATTCCTACAGCAAACTCCTATAGGTTTTCAAGGAATCCTATAGGATTACAGGGAATCTTGTGGAAAACATAGCGCCTATGTAAATTGAGCTGAAGGAGTTCATAAATGGAGGGATTGATGGGATAATGAAGAATATGGAATGGAGGAATGAAAATATGAATTGTATAGGTCCTTCTACTCCTCTCTAGTTGCTATGATCCTCCTCCTGCTCACCTACAAACAACATTTTCAAAATTTTCTCTTCTCTATCTTAATTTTTTTTTGTTTTTTATTTAAACAACTAGTCTACCTCCAAGAGGTTTTCATCCTAGCTGCTTGCCTTGGGTACCTCAAAAGAGGTTTTCACCCATAGATCTTTTTATTTTTTCTTTTTTTGACACCATTGGGTTTCCTCAAGAGGTTTTCAACCCAGCAGTGGGACTCAGGTGCCTCATGGAGGTTTTCACCTGAGTCTCTTTATTATTTTTTTCTTTTTCTTTTTTTTTCAAGGACTTGATGGTGTAGAAGTTGAGACTTGCTCCACTATCATCACTATGTTGTTGATGCCATTGATGACTTCTTGATTTGACAAGGGCTTCTTGTAGACCTTCAATCTGTACCCATTGACAAGTAAAGGAATATCCTCTGCATCAATGGTTCTTATCTATATTCAACAATTATCATCACATATTTCTATGACATAAGACCCTAACCATCTAGTCCTTAACTTGCCTTTAAAATCCTTGTACCTGGAGTCATACAACAAATTCCAATCACCTTCTTCAAACTTTTTTTCCTTTATGTTCTTGTCATGCCAAATATTCCTTCAAACTTGAGTCACCTCTGTGTGCAGGAGGGAATGCATTCTAAATTCATTTAACCCATTCAACTAGAGAAATCTTTCTTGTTGTGCCCTCGTGAGATCTAGATCTATTTGTACTACCATTCTCAAGGTGTTTTATTCAATTTCAAAGGACAATAGGGCCTTCTTCCCATAGACTATATCATAAGGAGTGAATCCAATGGTGGTCTTCTAGGCGGTATTGTACGCCCAAGTAGCCTCAGCTAATCTATCTGCCCAGTCCTTTCTGCTGCTGCTAATCACTTTGGTCAGAATGCCTTCCAGTGCTCTATTGGTTACCTCCACTTTCCCATTAGCTTGTGGGTGGTAAGGAGTGGATGTTCTATGCTTGATCTTGTGATGGTTAACAAATTTTCAATCATGTGAGATGTAAACTGGTTTCCTTGATCAGTAACCAGTTCTCTAGGGTACCCAAACTTATAAAGTACAATTTCCCTTAAGAATTCAACCACTTTCTCCTCTGTTGCTTCTTTGATGGCCTTGGCTTCAAACCACTTTCTTAAATAGTCAGTGCACACAATGATGTACTTATTTTGCCTAGATGGAGGGTTAATGGGTCCAATGAAATCCATTCCCCACTTGTCAAATGGCTTGAAGGTCACGTGAGGTTGCAAAGGCATTTCATCCCTTGGGGTAGGTTTCCTTGTCCTTTGGCACTGATCACACTGACTAGTATACCTCCTCACATTCTAGTGGAGAGTGGGCCAGTAATAACCAGCTTGTAGAACCTTGAATGTTGTCCTTTTTGCTGCAAAATTACCTCCACAGGGCCCATCATGACAAGTCAGAAGGATTTCAAAGACTTCCTCCTCCTTGACACATCTTCTCAAAATTTTATCTGGACCTAGTTTGAAGAGGTTTCCCCCAATCCAAATGAATGGGGTGCTCTTCCTCACAATCTTGCTTTTCTCTTTGGAGGAAAAATTGGTGGAAACTGTGCATACACAAAATAATTTTCTATGTCAGAAAACCATGGAGAGAAAACTGAAATGGAAAATAAGTGTTCATCCGGTAACTGATCATCAACCTTTCCTTCCTCCCCTGCAAGAAAAGTCAATTTGGATAAAAAATCTACAACAACATTCTCCTTGCCAAGCTTATCAATAATATTTAGATCAAGAAGTTGTAATAAAAGTAACCATATAATAATCTGGGCATTTAGATCAGGTTTATTCATTAAGTATTTAATTGTGGCATGGTCAGTATGCACAAATTTTTGGTAACCTGTAATGTAATGGCTAATTTTTTTCAATGATGCACAACAACTAGGAGCTCCTGTGTATTTTAGTTCAGCTTTCGACAGATTCTTACTGATGAAGTAAATGACATAAGGTAACTTGTTATCTATCTGCCCTGGAGCTACTCCTATGGCTTTGTGAAAGGCATCATCATGTATATGGAGAGTAAGGGCCCAATTTGGGCCTTGGAGAGTAGGTGCAATGTTCAACTTGTCCTTTAGAGTGTCCAAGGTCTCTTGACATCTTTCTAACCATAAAAATTTAGTATTTGGACAATAACCCAAATAAAGGAGAAGATAAATTGTTGAAGTATTTTATAAATCTCCTATAGTATCTAGATAAACCTAGAAAACTTCTAACATCCCTATGCTTTTGCGAAAGTGGGACCCTTTGGATAATGGCTATCTTATTTGGGTCCACCTACAGTCCTTTATAGGAAATTGAATGACCTAGAAGAGTCCTTGAAGTCATCAAGAACTCGCACTTTTCAGGGCTAAGGGACAAGTTCATTTCAATGCATTTGTTCAACACCTTACCCAAGTTGGACAGATCCTCGTGGAAATCACACCCATAGGGTGTAAAACCATCCATATAAATTTCTACTACATCATGGACTAGCTCGGCAAAGATACTCCGAACTGCCCTCTGGAAAGTGGCAGGGGCATTGCATAGGCCAAAAGGAAGGACCCTATAAGAAAAATTACCCCAAGGATAGGTGAAGGTGCTTTTATCCTGGTCCTCTAGGCTAATATGGATTTGATTGTACCCAATGAACCCATCTAGGAAAGAAAAAAACTTTTTCACTGCTAGGCCATCTAGAACTTGGTCAGCGAAAGGTAGAGGGAAATTGTCCTTCTTTGTTGCTTTTTTTAACTCTTTGTAATCGAGAAAAATAATCCACTTCCCATTTTTCTTTGGAACCAACAAAAAAGGAGAAACTCACTCACTGTCCGAGATAGGGTAAATGAATCCTACATCCAACAGCTTTTGCAATTCTTCCTTGACTATATCGTTGAGAGATGGATTCATTCTCCTTTGGGGTTGTGGGACTAGTTTGCAAACTTATTTGATATAAATGTGGTGAGTACACACCGAGGGGTGCACTCCCTTCATTTCTTTGTAACTCCAAGAAAAGGCATCTAAATGTTCCCTTAGAATGTTGCACAACTTTTCTTCTTGGTGTACAAAAAGAGGGGTTGATTTTCAAACTTATTTCAAGGCCGAACTCTATTGTTTTGAGAGAAGTAGGGTTTGAATCATCTAATCATAAATCAATCTTATGGTTGCTCTTGGTTTCCTTTACTACTTCCTCTAAGGATATGGTGCTGAGAGTTGGACTTTAGAGTATGTGTTCAATCAAATCATCTTCATCCGGTTGTCCTCCTCCCACGGTAGTTTCTAGGGTATAGAGTTGGATGAGTAGACTTCATATTATTCCTCATCTTCTAGCCATAAAGGTAAGCCATGTTCTAAAGATGGATGAGAAGGAGGGTACAAGACCAACTGCTTGGATAGATGCCAATTTTTGATAGTCATATTTCCAGCCCTGCAGTTGATGTAAGCATCAGCAGTGGCTAACCAAGACCTCCCAAGTATGAGAGGTTAACCGCTAAGTTTGGGCTTAGGATAGAGAACTAGGAAGTGTGCAGGGTACTCCCAGGAGTCAATGGAGACCATCACATCCTCAATAATCCCCTTAGGGGCTACAGTTGAATGGTCAGCAAGTTGCAAGACTATTGTGGTATTTATTAATGCACCCTGAAGATTGAGCTTGAGAATGGTGTCCTTAGTCATTACGTTAATGCCAGCCCCAAGATCAATCAAGGTGTGTGGGACAATGGTGCCATTGATGTGCACATCTACTACAGGGCTTACAGGGTCCAAGTACTTTGGGCAAATTACTTGCCCCAACATTAAGTTAGACAACTTTCCAATGCCATTAATGGTAGGGGTGTCTATTTTTCGCTTCCTTGGATGTTTGAAACACTTCTCTTTAATCAATTTGTTGTAAATAGGTAAATTATTGATGGCTTGGAGAGGTGGAATTTTGACACATAGATTTTTCAATTCACACAGAATTTCATACTCTTCTAGGGTAAGTTGGACTAGATGAGTTAATCTTTCCAGAAAGGGTGAAGGATTCACTCTAGGCATGATTTCCTCTCTCTCATCCTCTCTCTCCCTAGGTGGAGATGGAGTTTGGTTGTCTGAGAGTACTCTCATATACCTTAGGTTGATTTCCTAAATCCCCACAACATAATAAGGATATGACATCTCTCCACTATATACTTGTTGTGCCTTTCTGTTGTTCAGGTTTGAATTTGGCTGGGCAGACATCTGAGGTTGTTTAAGTGGACCAGGGTGTAAAATTTGTGGTTGACTAGGAGGTGAAGGTAATAAATCTGGAGCATTTTTGTATGGAGGCCTCCACCCCTGGGGTGTTGCATTCCACTAAGGCTGTGGCAGAGTATATGGCTAAAATGACTAGCTGGTCAATTGGGAATGGTACTTAGGTGCAATAGACTAAGGAGGGGGTGTAGACCAAGAGGGATGAGAAGGGGGGGCCCAAGAGGGAATGGATGTGTTTTGGTTAGGGTTATAATATGCATGGGATGACCCTCGCATGCCCTGCTAGTACGGCCAAGGCCCATGGGGTCTCATTTGATTTATGTAGAGATTTATTCATTCACCCCTTCAGTTCCTTGATACATAGTTTTTAGTCGAGGTAGACAAGGGCACTTGTCTGTGGAGTTTTTTTCTTCACAGACTGAGCATATTTCGATTAGTTTTAATGGACATTCATTCCTAGGGTGCATCGTTGCTCATCTAGGGCAATAGATGGCTAATGCTCTCTCTGCTTCCTCCTACTTTCTCTTGATGTGCATAGTGTCCATCTGTAGGGGAAGGGTTTGGAACATTTCACCCTTGAAAACTTCCAACATATTTCTAATTTCATCTCTCATGGATGTGTTGGAAGAGGATGAGCTGGCCATTAGTTGACTACCCCTACCATTTTTCCTTGCTTCCCTAGAATGGTTCCTAAAGACAGTCTTGATATCTTCATAGGGTAGATGGTAGATGTACCCTCTTGCTAGTAGGTTTAAGGTATCTAGAAGATCTTCCCTCACCCCTCAAATAAGGACTAGTTTCAGTGACCTAGGATCAAGTGTGCACCTGTCCCTTTTGTAGCTAAGCTATAATATTTCTTCATAACCCTCTAAGGATTCATCATGCCCCAAGGTCATCCTAAAAATTCCCTCTTTGGTGTCTTTTGACCTGCAATAGTCTCGATACTTTTTGTTGAAATATTGCTGCATTTGAGCCTAGGTTGTGATGTTATCCCCAGGTCAAACCATGAACCAATGCAGAGATGCATCCTTGAGAGTGGATGTGAATAATTTCAACTTCTTCTCATCAACGGTGCAATAATAAGTTCTTCATATGACAACAAAGTCAAACAAGAAAGTATTTGTATCTTCTGAGGTTAGGTCATGGAAATGAGGAAGAGCAGAGGGGCTTATGTTTTTCATCTTGGTATCACCATTAGTTTCTTTGATGGGAAATGCACCCTCAATTCTTTCTCTATCTCCTCTCATATTTCTATTTTCAACCATTAGGTCAGTTTGAATATGTTCTCCTTCTTCTTCTCCCCTTGTAGGCTCTTCAAATATCTCTGGTTGTTTTCCTAAGGGGTCCTCCAATTCACAACTACCAAAGAAGAGGGAATGTTGGCTATTTGAAGTGGTGGGGGTATTTGGTAGAAATTTTCCTAAGTTATCCCTATTCCTATGAGGCATGAAAGAAGTGTTTTGGTTTTGTTTTGTGGTTTTTTCAAGCTTTGAGACTAATTGCAGAATTGAAATAGCAAACTAAATGGAAACTAACTGCTGAATGAAATCTCACTTACAGAATGGAAAAGAAAGAAAACCAACTTACAATTACTTTTGCGGAAATGAAGCTAATAATAAAATGTGAGAGATAAGAAATGAAAGAAGGAAAGGAAAATCACATCTTACTCAGACACCTCCACGACAATAGCGCCAAAAAGTGATGAGCACCAGTATTGCAACAATAATGTTGCAACACCTAGGGCTACCAACTTTACTTTATCAAACCGGAGTTAGTACAAACTTGGAGTTGAAAGTGTTGTATACGCAAGTAGATGTGATGGGTCCACTCTTTGTCACCGCTAAGCTGGCAATATACCACTATGGTTTCTCAAACCAACCTTCTATTGATTCAGAAGAAGTTTGATTACCAATGAGGAAAGGGAAAATTTACACTAACTGAAATATTATCTACTGTAGTAAGGAAAGACTGGAATCAAATTCTTAAATATACCACTCAACTAACCAATTTCTAAGAGGATTTGTTTCAAAATAATGCTAAGTTAACATGTGTGTAATCCTACTGTACTACACATGCAATTTGAAATAACCAAACACTCCATTGCTCTGCATGTAAATGAACACAATCACTCTTTTTTCCTTTTTGTCCTTTTTTTGTGTGAAAATATGAATGCTAAATCATCTTGGTGATGTAGCAGGTGGGTTAGATATGGTGGTGAAAGGTCAGATGGCTTGGGAGGCTATTAGGGGTCTTCTCCTATCTTCCTAGATGCTTTTTCCACAATTGGACCTCAAAACCAGCCACTACAAGTCATTCTAAAGGATGTCCTAATGCTTCCTACATGATGTCCTAATGATCCTATAGGATCACTTGTATTCCTATAGGATCCGACCGAGAGAAATAGGAGTGATTTGGAAGGTGGTGTAGGGCTTAGGGAAGGTGAATGGTGGGAGAAATAAGGCAGGAGTGGCTAGGAATTCTTCATAGCTCAAAATAGAGTTTGTACGATGGTTCGATTTGCTCAATAAACTTGGAAAGTTGTTCTTATGGAATGATGAATTGGTTGAGGGACTTAGTAGCTTTTGGTGTTCATGGATGGATGAGGTTAGGCTGGGGTTTTTGGTCATGAGATCTCTCTGCACTATTGAAACTCCTGCACCAGATCAATCACTGGAATTTATCCATGAATCATGTCAAATAAGAAAGATTTTCAATCAGCTTGAGAAAATAGAATTTCATTATCTAGTTTCCTAGTTCATGCATGGAAATGCTTGCAGAGTAATGTGAAACACTATGAGATCTAATACAAGTCTAAAGATATCAGAAATGAAAATTGAGTCGTATTCTTGAAAACTAACAAGATGTTGACCTAAGTAGCAAAAAACCCTAAATTCCATAAGAAATCCGAATTTTGTCTTTTTGGGGATGCGTAGGAGTTCTTTACTCAAACCATGGTCCCTGAAGGGAGGAGTGAGGAAAAATCCACCTGCTAAAAACTTTTTGGTATTCCTTTTCGTTTTAAGCTACTACTAAAGCAATGAACAAATGGAAGCAAACTAATCAAATTCACAACTACTTGTAATGAAATAATGCTAAAACAAATTCAACCATTAATCTATGGAATCAGCTAAGCATACAAGTACAAGAAGAGGATCCTTTGATGCTAGGGTTGGGCCCTAACCCAACAGCTTCAGCCCTCTGATTCAACTCAGTGATGGATCAAGGAAATGCTCATTGTCATTATCATATCAGAAAAATTACATAACAATGTCTTCCACAAGTCTTGAACTTGAAAATGCTTAGTCCTCTTACATAAAAAATATGAATCCTAATGAGGCTATAAGCCTTCTTATTTATACAACGAAAGTATCCAATGAATTCCTTATGTCTAGGGAGGCTTGGATCCCAAACTCAAGATGAACTAGCTCTTAACTGTCACTGGCTCAACTGCCTTTTGATCTTCATGACTCGGCTGCTTGTAACTCCAAGCTAGTGTGATTTGATGGAGGAATATTTGAATGAGTGAGAATTAGATGAGGAGGATCTATCTCCTACAATCTCTCCTCCTTGTTTCATTTCATTTTCTACCGTTAGTTAGCCAAAATTTCCATGATTTGTTCTAAAAAACCTACAATCAATGCACATTAGACCACTAGACACAACATCTTACTTTAACTCATCGCATTAAGAAAAATATGATTAAAATATGTAAGAAATTATGAGAAGAGTTTATTTTAATAAGCTTGGAGGTGTATTAAGGTCCCTATAGTTACCCAATGAGGAGACTCATCATTTAGTTTGTTGGGAAGAAGAATGGGTGGGTATCAAGTTATAAATTTTTTGTGCAGGTGACGGATTTTCACAAGTACAAGGTGTGTGCGAAAAGGAGGTGAGGTCCACTCCTTGTCCTTCCTTATTAGTCTTGATTTGGCATTCCTTTAGTTGAGCAGGGGCTCACAAGAGGGGTTTAATCATTTATGTTGTCAGCTTGTATGTATTAGGTCATTTATCTCTCTATAGGTCAGTTTGTCCATTTTCATTAAAATTGTCATCTCTCCTTTTCTAGATTGGCGTTCTGGCTTAAGAAAGCTTGTCTTTGTATCTTACTTGCCCATTCTCTTGAAGATTGGTTATCCACATCTTTGTGGATTTCAGTATTTATAGGTCAAATTAATTTGGTTTATATGTATTTTCTCTCACGATGTTTGGGCTCAAAAAGTTTTAAGGTCTAGAGCATATGTTCTTCGTTTTTTGTTTTTTGATCTATTTCATTTTCGTTATTATAATCATAACCTGGTGTTAATTTATGCAGTCAAGTTCTTTAGGTATTGTTATGACCCATTTATTGTAGGTCCTTTTTTTCATGAATTCCATGTATGGCTATGGAATTATGTCATGTCTCTAAGATGTATGTAGTTTGACAAATTTCTAGAATTTCGTCCTGTTGTATGGTGCTTCAGGGTTGATTTTCTAATTTTAAGGTCTCGAAGTTAGGGTGGTATAACTCACCACTTTCCTTGCTTTGAATGTAAAGGGTCTTATTGTTCTTGTATCTAGTGTTGGTTGTTATTTCAATGCCTCCTAGACAAGGGATGGCTAGGAGGAGAGGCAAAGGAGGCAATGTCAAAATTTTAAAAAACTGACAATTTGCCTATGATTCTATCGCTATTCTATCGCTATATTTTTTGGTGTTGTTCCATTCGATGTTAGAAGGGATATTTTACTATTGGAAAACAAAGGGGTAGGTGATAGGCCTTATCATTCAGATTCTGAATTGGTAGATGAGGATATGAAATGGATGCTAGGCCATAACAGATTTAGGAAGTGAAGGCTTCATTTCATGAACTCATTGGCCTTACACTAGCGAATGACCACTCTGTTGCCCTTGATATTCAATGAAAAACAGGTGGATTCCTACAATGTTTTCTCTTGTATACAATATATGAAACGAATGTTTCACAATCTCACATTCTTTTTGGACAATGTTGATTTTCCTTTGGATCATGTTGAATAATTCATGATGACTAACTCTACTTCAGGAGACCTCGCCAATCGTTCAATTAATCATAGTAAAAATCCTATTGTCATATTCTTCGATCAGGATTAATGGTGGTGGGATTCATAGACGCTTCTTTATAATTATTTTGATGATGCCTCCTATAACAATAGTTTTTCGAGGGAATTTTTCTTACTATTTTGGTTATGAATTGAAATGTGCTCATATTAATCACTTTTCCTACTAGACATCATCATGTGAATTGTCTGGTTCATGGTTACTTTTCTTATGGATTCTTCCATGATGAAGCTGGTATCTTTTTTTATTGTTATGCTTGATCACGGGACTCTGTTATTGATACTATATTGATGTATGGTGTTTTTTGGTCTCTTATATGGAATTGTTTGATATGGTCTACATGTTTCTTTATGGAGCATTATGTTTTCTCTGACCTCTATGGCCCCTCCTACGCCATATTTCATTCCTATTGTTTCTGAACTGACTCACTCTATAGTTGGGTACAATTTGCAACATCAATTTCTCATACATTTGGCAATTTGAAATTATGGTTTGTGGACTATGGAAGGCCTATTCTATTGATCGTGAGTAATGTATGGTTACACTATTTAGTGTAATATATGAGCAAGTCCAAGTACCAAACACTCCGCATCATTGTCTTTGCCATGCATGTGATAAGGGTTAAGTCAAGCTCGAACTGGAAAGCTAATGTTGGCATTATGATATAGGTGTTGTTCTTGATGGCAACTCACTAAGAGGTATCAGATGATAGATCATAGTACAATAGGTCAAGAGAGAGGTATACGCAGGTTAACCTTGATGAAAGTGCGTATACATGCGGATGAACAGAAAAAAAGGCACGTATACATACACATGCAGGTTCACAGAAGGAAAGGCACGTACATGTTGGAAAACTAAGTTTTGGTCCGTGGTATTTGGTCCATGGTATTTTGGAATTGGTCCATGGTATTTGGTCCGAAGTGTTGACCCCAGGTATTGGGTCCAAGGTATTGGTTCTACATGGTTTTGGACCATGATATTGAGAAAGGCCTAAACCTATATAAGTAGAAGATCATTAGGCCAAGGGGAGTGCAAGTGTGTAAGGATTGAATATCTGATGAAGTGTGAGATCTAGTATGCTGTTTATGGGTTTGTGATGCTTAGCTTGATTTGAATCAAGGATGAACCTATGCAGTTGATGATGGATGATGGATCAGGATCATGAGGCTTGGAATGTATTATCATTATGTGGTTTGATAATGGATAGAATAGATCTGAATTATTGACGCATATCTTATTGTATGAATGTTATGATCTGGGTATGACTGATGTCTGGAACAACTGCAAAGTTATGAGTAAATATTTGCAGTTCTGTACGCGGGTTGGATTTGGTAAAAGCGAATATGTATGCCGGTTTGGTTCATCATAGTACCATATACTTTATGAGATATGATATTTGAAGTTGCAGCTCGATCTGGTTATTGTTGCAGAGTTCTGTTGTCTGTTATGTGTTATGGTGACTGTGTTGTTGACAGGGTTTCAATGTTTCAGTATTGGGTGACTCAAAGATTGGTGATGCAGGTGTAGTTGATGGGTGTATTGTAGTGATGATTAATTTTGTGGTTCAATGTTGTCCAGTATGAAAATTGGATGAAACGTGGCCTTAAGATTATGGTGTTGTGCTTTAGGAGTATCCAGTATGAAAATTTATCAAACATGGTCCCTGGAGAAAGAAAGAAGATCGTAGAGTTTTGTAGGCCGGCGCCTACGTATTGGTAAACATATTGGCAAGTACAAGAGCCGCGGGGTTGTAGCTCCCTTCCAGGACTAGCTGGGAAATGAGTGAAGGTTGGAGCCTTCAGTAGGCCAGCGCCTACGTACTAGTAAATGGATCGGCTAGTACAAGAGCTAAGGGGGTTGTAGATCCCTTCCAGGAGAAACTGGAGAATGAGAGAAGGTTGTAGCCTTCTGCAGGTAGAAGCCTGCATACTGGTATAATACTACACTAGTACATAAATATTGTAAAAAGGAGTTTCTTATTAAAGGAAGATAGAGACGAATTGCAGCAGGTGGTTTTCACCCACATTGGGTTTCCACCTTATATCATGGTGTTCATGTGTGCTCCTTATGTGTGATGATCTGTTCTATTTTACTACACCTATTTACTGTTAATATGGTTAATAATGTTCTAATGCACTCATTGAAGATCAACTAATTGAATCATAAGTTTACTGAATATACGCTAGTTGCATTAAACACAGTTGCGTATATATGCGGATATCCTTAACTGAAGTAGCGTATATTAATATGAGTATGAAAATCAAAATATTATTGATTTGCTAATACTGATTCACCCCCCACCCCCCATCTCAGTATTATTTCCAACAGCTAAAGCTCCACCTATTGCTCCTCCCAAGTTCTTCTTGCTAGACCTTTTGTGTGGACACTTCGTAGCATTGTGCTTCAATTCATGATAATTTAAGAATTTGATTTTAGGCAAGTATTTCTACATTCCCCCTTTTCTAAATTCTAGGTTGGTTTGACATTTCTTCTCTTTGACCTTATTTCCATCTCCAACGAATGAGAATTCTTTTCATCCTCTAGGTTAGATGAAGTTCCATCCTTGTTATTTCTCCTGAAGTCTTCTTGGACCAAATCGCACAATAAAATTTCCCACTTTGGTAATATTTCCCTTCCATTCACTGAGTCCTCATATCTATGCAAAATTTTGGGAAGACATAGAAGCTCTAGGCTCACTAGGTCATCTTCTATAATAGTCAGATCAACCCCTTCAATCTCATCATCAACATGCGTAAATATGCTAAGATACTACAAAACAGAAGTACCTCTATTTATAAAATAAAATCATATATGAACTACAAATCTATCTTCAAGATATCTTTTGACATGGCTGTATTTGGAAATAATTTTAATATCTATTGTCTCCTTCTGTTATCATGCAAGGCCTTCATGCTTCTTGAAATTCTTTGTATATGGTCTGGTGGCATTATGGAATGAGAGTTTGAAACATATATTTTGTAGAGACAGTTGTGGAAGTTGGTTATTCTAATTATTTTGGTTCTATATTTTATTTTTCATAATTTAGTGGGTTTGAAGACAATATCTACTATCTGGTATATAGCCTCTCTTTGGGCTTGTTATTTGGCTAATCTTATATCGAGAAGCAACATTTACTCTATGTTTTGAATCAGGGCAAGAATTATGTTATAGGCATGTTTGGGCACTGCAACACCAATCACATATGTCCATAAACTAAGGGCTTCTAAGCCCCTAAAAGTGTTGTTTCATACCCTAAAGGAACAAGGTCAGATGATTACATCATCTCCGAGAAGTTCTCCCTGAAAAACTACTCAAAACTAGTCAAAACTCGACCATACAAACTCTTAGTGCTAAGGGTACGATGCATCTCACCTGCTACACACAAAGGGTGCAATGCATAATAAAAAGCCCTTTTGTAGGGTACAATGAGCGAGAGCAGACAAATGATAGAGGTAGTTTTCTAGGTGGAAACCAAGAGAATCTTCTAGAAACTACTCATATGACACTTGCCTCTCTGAATTCACCCAGGGATGAGTAAGAGATCATGAAATCTCCAAGTGGAACCAAGAACTATCAATGAGATGACACTAATCAAAATCCCAGAAGTTGACTCACCCACTTGCAAATATCTATATATGGATCCCGCATCCTAGAGATCCAGAGGCTGTAATTTTGTATTTTGTAGGGAAGTGCTATTGGTTTCTCTGTGCAACATTGTATTTTTGGGTGATCTAGCTTCTCATGAGGTGAAGATGGCTTTTATGTGGGGAGGATGGTGCTGGATCAGATAGCTTGGTTGTAATCCTCTCTTCTAATACTTCTATCAATAAAGTTATTTGAGTTTTCCTCCATATGCTTCGATATCTCTGAATCTTGTATTTGTGTATGCATTTGTATGGTTAATATACATCTGATCCTATATTGTTTATGGTTATATATCTCTATGCTTTGATGGTATTTTGTTACTTTGACTCTACAGGTATTATTTGAAGTGGGACAAGTGATAAAGGAGTGGCGAAAGCTCCATCAAGGGAGAGAGGAAACAAGCAAGGAGACTAGCAAAAGGCTGAGGTTGGTACTCTCTACTTCTCTTTCATCTATCTTCCATAAAGGAAAGCACAAGTAACTTTGGTTTGTTTGTTTCTAAGATAGATACCTGTCTTAGTGGGACTAGCAACTTTGAATGGACACTATTTTTTCCGATAAGAAAATGGCGACTCCGCTGGGGAGTGATTAGTTTGATTGTTAGTTACTCTTGTTTGCTTTATAAACTACACACGAAGCCTGAAGTTAAGCCAGCTAGACTTAGAACTGCTTTTGCTATGCAACTACAAAGTAGATCAATGCTGCTTTAGTTAATCTCCGGGTTAGTTTATGAACTGAACATCTGACTTGCAAACATCCTAAGTTCCTTGGCAGTAGCTCAAATAACCTCATTAGATCAGCCCCTATATTTTGTGTTTACTGTCTATCATTAGCTTAGCCTAAACCCCTGAACTTAGCTGCAAACTGTGAGTGAAAGCCAATTTCAGTCTCGTCCCTGAACCATCGCACTATCTGTCATTAGAAACCTGGATGCATCGCACCTCCCATGTGTTGCAGTTGAGATGCATCCCTATTTCCCTGTGTTACAGGTGCGATGATTGAGTGAAACTGTTTTTGCCTCCAAATTTTGGTTTTTCTTCATTGTCTCTAGCTTTATTCAGAGTTTTGTTGTTTATGATTAGTATATCACTGTTGAAACTCTCTTCCTTTGCATTATTTAGCCTCCATTGATAAATAATTGTGAATATTTTTATGTATTTTTCATCATTTACAGTTCTCCTTCGCAAACAATAGCTTAATGGAACTGTCGTCTTTTGATTTGAAAGTGTCGCAAGTGTTGTTTTTAGTCAAAGAAAAGAGTGTCGTAAAATCTTCCTCTTTTAGATAGTTGTTTACACTTTTGCTATTGTATTTGATTTGAATCATCAATTACTTGAAGTGTCAAAATCATTTTTCAAGTCGAAATTTAAAGTGTCATCTTACTCTTCCTTTCGTTTTTGAACAAGAAATTGCTATAGTGTCGCTTTGAGAAAAGATAGTTCAGATCTGTACTTAGTTTTATTTTTGTCATTCTGACATTAAGGAAACTGAAAAAACAAATACTTGCATGTTCATTTGCATTTACACTGCATGTGGAAGTTGATTTAGGGCAATGCATCTTAGTGTGTGCTCTCTGCTCTATGTTGAAAGAATTTTACTTTTGTTTCCTTAGTAGCTAGGATTTTCATCGGAAAAAGAAAGTAAACGATTGTTTATCATCTTAGATTGCATATTTAGGAATTGTATATATACATCATGCGGTGAACCTGAGAGGAAAACTTCTTAAGAAAGATCAATTGTAAAATAAACCTCAATGAACATAAAAACGCTTTGGAACCTAACGCAAAAAATCCAGAAGTCTAGGCTAGAGATGTATTTTGGCATCGTAAAGCCTGGTAACTATCGTTTTCAGCGTAGGTTGGGTGGTTCCTCCTCTTTGATATGACAAGTTTGAGTACGGACTTGTGCTCCCATGTATCGTCGAGTATGACCTTCACTACTGTCTGCAACAAATCTGCCATTGGATCATGAAAAACATGAAGATTTGCTATTGCCACCTCCTTTTGAGAAATCAAGATGTCTTTTTCTTTTGATTCTGATTTTCCTTCATAATGTACTTCAGAAAAAGTATGGTCCTAGTCCTCAAAATATTCTGAACAAGCAGATGAGCGGATTTCCTCTTTGAAGAACACTTCAAAACATGAAACATATGAGGAAGAATCTGAAATGGAATCCATAATGGTCTTGTCGGCTATAGTTTGAATATATTTATGATCATCTTGACATGATATGACAACTAGATTCTCATTACATTCATCACATTCATCAATCACGAGAAAAGCAACTTCAGATGATTCTTGAAACCCAACACTAACATTTTTATCATCTACCATAAATTCATCCAGAGAAAGCTTTTCACTTACTTGACTGCAGATCTCATCTTGTTGTTTATGAACTGACTGGATTACCTCTTCATGAAGGCTTTGTTCTGATGACATGAGAACATTTGGACCCAAAACTTTGTCTTCTTCTATGGACAAATCTGAACCGACCCTTTTTCTTTCATCACTTTTAGTCATATGGATATCTTTGACCTGCTAATCTATAAAGATGTTCACCGAACTGTCATCCTTTTTAAAAGAGGAGGAAGTTTCACCAACACTTTCTTGACCATGTGTGCATTGCAAATATGCTTTAGCTTGAGCTGGAACATGAACATGCAAGAGTTGATCTATCTCGTCTTCAGACAAAGGAGATAAGACCTTTTGTTTCCTTTTGCTCAAACAGTGATTGTCTTCAATATTTTCAAGCGAAGGAGTATATAAATTTTCCTCATACTGCTGATCCATTTCATGTAATTCATCTTGACTATCAAGATGCAAAATTACTTCATTTTTCACCGTACTACAATCTTGATTAGGCTGCAAATTTTCATGATTGTCTTTACGCTGCTGAAAGGGATTTTCATACAGGGCTTCCATGATCTCATCATCAATAAAATTATCATCCTCATAATATTTTTCAAGGCTCTCAATAAAACCATAAGCATGCTTGCAACAGTCATGAACTAGATTCAATGATGGATAAGAGTCTCTATATCTTTCAATGAACAGGGCATGAAAATCCTTTAGACAATAAATACAAGCAGTGAGCAAATTTTCATACCAAGATTGGGCTTCACCTTTTAGAGTGGCCATGAATATCTTCATTAAGCAATCTTCAGGAAAATCAACCTTCAACTTGCGAATATGCATGTGAAATCGAAGTAGATGTAAAGCAGCGTCCTTCTTACCACCATCTTTAAACATAGGCAGATTCCTTGACCAATCTACCTTCAGAATTTTATTTGGGAAGCCTGGGATGTGATCTCGGCTCATGGGAGTGTATCTTCTTGCAATCCAATCCATCTTGAAAATCTCAAAGCTACTGACCTCTCTGCAGTGGAGTCACCATGAAGCACCAATTGTTGGTTTCTTCAATGAATGGAGTCGCTAGGTGAATGATTTCAGCCGTCTTCTTATGTCTGATCGTTGTTCACCATCAACCATCAGATCTGAGCTTGAGATATGTCCTGGGGCAAGACAATCTACAATCAAAAAATTTTGTCCCCAGTATGGTCGCCACTATGTTAGCACCTAAATCCACGTTAGGCTGAAGGAAGGGAAAATTCAGGGTAACCACAAACCACCCTCAGTCTGGTAGCTAGCCCTACTAGAACAGGAGAGGCCTCTCTCCGAGTCACACTCAGTGAATAAGTAAATCAAATGGCCTGAGATGACTTACAATGAACTTTTTGTCTTAGGCTAGTAAGTGAAAATGAATATAAGGAGTGATTTTTATGAATGACTGTGTTTCTGGGATGTTATGGGACCACTAGACCTCAATGAATAGAGAACTTAACATAAAGGCACAGATTATTTCGTGAGGCAAGGTAGGCGGAAAGCATAGCAATTTTAGTTTTGAGATATGGCGGAATGGAGAGATTGATTAAGAGGGTGAAAAGGGTATGGACAACATAAATCCTTTTCAACAGAAGAATGAACACTATACATGAAATTTTCCCACAGGTAGAGCAATAAAATTGAATTCTACCTAATCTCACTCAGAAAATTTCACTAGAAATGAATATGAAATGAACTATGAAACATAAAAAACATACATATGAAACATAAGAGACACATTTGCTACACTCACAACCACATGAATCTCATGAAACAGAGCCACTGCCTTTCATTAATTCTCTGTAAAAATATACAGTGCAGAAACAAATTTTCTTTCCCACAGTCTCCCAGAAGCTACAAGCCAACCAACCAATTCGCTTTGCAAATGGTTTGCATACAATATATAGAATGTGATAGAACACCCAAGGGTTGGGGAGTCACACAAAATGAAGGTTGAGAGCCAAACATCAGCTATAGGTGCAACACCACAAACATGACAAATAGCTCGGATGACCCTTTGCCCTCCTTTGCCACTTGTATAACTAACCATATGGAGTGAAAATATTTATAAAACCGCTGCGCTCCTCCTCCTGTGCATCGCGCTGCTTTCCATGTGAATTTTGGAGGCCTTCCTGGTGTCCAAACTGAGCACAGGATAGCTCATTGGAAAGTTATTTGAGTCGACTTGCCAACCCAACTGGAATTGTTTGATTTGGAGCTCATTTGCCCTATCAAACATCAAATCTCCCAATGAGGCTGCCTCAAGGCAGAGTGCTATTGCGGTCAACTTTTGAATGCCTTCCTCAACTAAAAATTGATCTCATGATAGCTCATTGGAAATGTATTTGAGTCTAATTTGCAATCCAACTAGAATTTTTTTATTTGGAGTTCATTTTCTCTGTAGAAAATCAAATCGCCCAAGACTAGTCGAACTGTGCCAAATGAGGCTGCCTCAAGGCAGAGTGCTATTACAGTCGACTTTTGAATTCTTTCCTCAACTCCAAATTTATTTGATGATAGATGACTGGAAATCTATTTGTTTCTAGCTATTATTTGGATCATCAACCAAGTCATTTGGCCAACCACGATAGGAGAAAACTTGATTTTCCCGAGGTCGCTCCAGAGGTGCATCAATTCTCCCAAGGCAATTGTATTTTTGACATTTCGTCAGAACATGACACCTGTGTAAAATGTGAAGGATGTTTTTCTTCCCTGGTCTGTTGTCGATAGAAATTTCTCTCAGTTTTTCCAAATTCATCTTTGATTTCTCAGAAACATCATTTGAGTGAAACATATCCCGATGTGTGGGACAAGGGATTTGCCGAAATGAAGCAAAATGAAGGGGATAGGGAGCTTCTAAATTCTTGAGGAAATTTTGGGAAGTATGGAGGGATGTTAGGAGGTAGGGGAAAGTGGAATCTTAGAAACTGAGTGAGGGGAAGGGGTCCAAAAAGGCAAAAAACAGGCCCAACCATAGAAAATTGCCAGGTTGTAGCAAGAAACTAAGGTTTATGCGAAAATGAGGAATTTGGGGGATCTCAGTGATGGGATAAGGTACATTATGGATAGGGAAAGGCCTATTAACATAAGGATACAATTTTTTCTGATGATTTGACCATCCAAGAGTAATTAGCTTCAAAACCCTAGGAGAGAGAAATGAACCTTGCCATAGGTGCGACTGAAACATGAACAAGGTGTGAAATGACCCAATGGAACTTGACATGATGATGACAACCCTTTGAATGATAGTAGACTCAGCTGAATAGTGACATAGAATGTCATTTGGACAAATTTGACAAGGGTCAAATCAAACCCCAGACCTAATGCCTAGTGATCAAATTTTAATTCAAGACTCACTGAAATGATAAAATTTGACCTTGACACCTTAAAATCACTTGTGTAAGAGAATGTTTGATCACTGGAAGAAGGCTGAAAAGACCGACACTAACATTGGCTCCAATGGGGGATGGTAGCTCCTTAGAGGTGCCAAGAACAACAAATCTTTGAAAGAGCTAGATAGTGCCTTTTGTCCATTGGGCTATGGAGTCATTATTTCGACAAACCACACAAGAATCTGACTAATTTATTGACTAAAACTTGACTCAAACTGACTCAATGCAAACTGACATGACTAAAAAAACTTGACTCTAACAAACTAACTCAAAACATTAAGAACTGAACTTAAAACTTAAAGCTTGGTGGTAGTGCATGACCACCTGCATTTCTTACAAGACTATATATCATCAAACTATATCAAACTGCCAATGTAACCAATCAAGAAGATGGCTTCTTGACTGATTCTTCCAATCAGATCTTCTGGTCAACAATGGATACCAGTAACTGGGTATCCAAAAACATAATTGGCCATGATCTCCTTCATCACTGAATACTACAATAATGACCTTCACTGCTGTCTGCAACAAATCTGCCATTGGATCATGAAAAACATGAATATTTGCTATTGCCACCTCCTGCTGAGAAAACAAGATGTCTTTTTCTTTTGATTCTGATTTTCCTTCATAATGTACTTGAGAAAAAGTATGGTCCTCGTCCTCAAAAAAATTCTGAACAAGCAGATGAGTGGATTTCCTCTTCAAAGAACACTTCAAAACATGAAACATATGAGGAAGAATCTAAAATGGAATCCATAATGGTCTGGTCGGCTATAGTTTGAATATATTTCTGATCATCTTGACATGATATGACAACCAGATTCTCATTACATTCATCACATTCATCAATCATGAGAAAAGAAACTTCGGATGATTCTTGAAACCCAACACTAACATTTTTATCATCTACCATAAATTCATCTAGAGAAAGCTTTTCACTTACTTGACTGCAGATCTCATCTTGTTGTTTATGAACTGACTGGATTACTGCTTCATGAAGGCTTTGTTCTGATGACATGAGAACATTTGGACCCAAAACTTTGTCTTCTTCTATGGACAAATCTGAACCGACCCTTTTTCTTTCATCACTTTTAGTCATATGGATATCTTCGACCTACTGATCTATAAAGATGTTCACCGGACTGTCATCCTTTTCAAAAGAGGAGGGAGTTTCACCAACACTTTCTTGACCATGTGTGCATTGCAAATCTGTTTTAGCTTGAGCTGGAACATGACCGTGCAAGAGTTGATCTATCTCGTCTTCAGACAAAGGAGATAAGACCTTTTGTTTCATTTTGCTCAAACAGTGATTGTCTTCAATATTTGCAAGCGAAGGAGTATATAAATTTTCCTCATACTACTGATCCATTTCATGTAATTCATGTTGACTGTCAAGATGCAAAATTCCTTCATTTTTCACCGTACTACAATCTTGATCATGCTACAAATTTTCATGATTGTCTTTACGCTGCTGAAAGGGATTTTCATACAGGGCTTCCATGATCTCATCATCAATAAAATTATCATCCTCATAATATTTTTCAAGGCTCTCAATAAAACCATCAGCATGCTTGCAACAGTGATGAACTAGATTCAGTGATGGATAAGAGTCTTTATATTTTTCAATGAACATGGCATGAAAATCCTTTAGACAGTAAATACAAGCAGCGGGAAAATTTTCATACCAAGATTGGGCTTCACCTTCTAGAGTGGCCATGAATATCTTCATTAAGCAATCTTCAGGAAAATCAACCTTCAACTTGTGAATATGCATGTGAAATTGAACTAGATGTAAAGAAGCGTCCTTCTTACCATCATCTTTAAACATAGGCAAATTCCTTGACCAATCTACCTTCAGAATTTTATTTGGGAAGCCTAGGATGTGATCTCAGCTCATGGGAGTGTAGCTTCTTGCATTCCGATCCATCTTGAAAATCTCAAAGCTACTGACCTCTCTGTAGTGGAGTCACCATGAAGCACCGATTGCTGGTTTCTTCAGTGAATGGAGTCACTAGGTGAATGATTTCAGCCGTCTTCTTATGTCTGATCGTTGTTCACCATCAACCATCAGATCTGAGCTTGAGATATGTCCTGGGGCAAGACAATATACAAGCAAACAATTTTGTCCCCAGTATGGTCACCACTATGTTAGCACCTAAATCCGCCTTAGGCTGAAGGAAGGCAAAATTCAGGGTAACCACAAACCACGCTCAGTCTGATAGCTAGCTTTACCAGAACAGGAGAGGGCTCTCTCCGAGTCACACTCGGTGAATAACTAAATGAAATGGCCTGAGATGACTTACAATAAAATTTTTGTCTTAGGCTAGTAAGTGAAAATGAATATAAGGAGTGATTTTTATGAATGACTGTGTTTCTGGGATGTTATGGGACCACTGGACCTCAATGAACAGAGAAACTTACCTAAGGCACAGATTATTTTGTGAGCAAGGTAGGCAGAAAGCCTTAGCAATTTAGTTTTAGATATGGCGGAATGGAGAGATTGATTAAGAGGGGTGAAAAGGGCATGGAAACAGAATCCTTTCAACAAAAGAATGAACATGCGCCATGAAATTTTCCCACAGGTAGAGCAATAAAATTGAATTCTACCTAATCTCATTCGAAAAGTTTCACCAGAAATGAATATGAAATGAAACTATGAAACATAAAAAAATACATATGAAACATAAGAGACACATTTGCTACACTCACAACCACATGAATCTTATGAAACAGAGCCACTTCCTTTCATTAATTCTTTGTAAAAATATACAGTGTAGGAACAAAGTTTCTTTCCCACAATCTCCCAGAAGTTACAAGCCAACCAACCAATTCACTTTGCAAATGGTTTGCATACAATATATAGAATGTGATAGAACGCCCAAGGGTTGGGGAGTTACACAAAATTAAGGTGGAGAGCCAAACATCAGCTACAGGTGTAGCACCACAAACATGACAACTGGCTTGGGTGACCCTTTGCCTTCCTTTGCCACTTGTATAACTGACCATATGGAGTGAAAATATTTATAAAACCGCCGTGCTCCTCCTCCTCTGCGTCGCGCTCTTTTCCATGTAACTTGTGGAGGCCTTCGCGATGTCCAAATTGAGTGCAGGATATCTCATTGGAATATCTTTGAGTCTAATTTCCAACCCAACTAGAATTTTTCGTTTTGGATTTCATTTGCCCTATCAAAAATCAAATCTCCCAAGACTGGTCGAACTGTGCCAAATGAGGCTGCCTCAAGGTAGAGTGCTGTTGCGGTCAAATTTTGAATACCTTCCTCAACTCCAAATTGAGCTCATGATAGCTCATTGGAAATGGATTTGAGTCTACTTTTGAAGACAACTAGAATTTGGCAATTTGGAGTTAATTTTATCTGTAAAAAATCAAATCTCCCAAGACTGGTCGAACTGTGCCAAATGAGGCTACCTCAAGGAAGAGTGTTGTTACAGTCAACTTTTGAATGCTTTCCTCAACTCCAAATTGAGCTCAGGATAGCTGATTGGAAACTATTTGTTTTTAGTTAGCATTTGGATCATCAACCAAGTCATTTGGCCAAACAAGCTAGGAGAAAACTTGATTTTCCTGAGGTCGCTCCAGAGGTGCATCAATTCTCCCAAGGCAATTGTATTTTTGACATTTCTTCAGAACCATGACACCTATGTAAAAAGTGAAGGAATGTTTTCTTCCCTAGTCTGTTTTCGATAGAAACCTCTCTTAGGTTTCCCAAATTCATCTTTTATTGCTCAGAAACATCATTTGCGTGAAACATATCCCGATGTGTGGGACAAGGGATTTGCCGAAATGAAGCGAAATGAAGGGGATAGGGAGCTTCTAAATTCTTGAGGAAATTTTGGGAAGTACAGAGGGATGTTAGGAGGTAGGGGAAAGTGGAATCTCAGAAATTGAGTGAGGGGAAGGGGTCCAAAATGGCAAAACACAGGCCCAACCATAGAAAATTGCCAGGTTGTAGCAAGAAACTAGGGTTTATGCGAAAATGAGGAATTTGGGGGATCTCAGTGATGGGATAAGGTACATTATGGATAAGGGAAGGTGTATTAACATCAGAATACAAGTTTTTCTAATGGTTTGACCATCCAAGAGAAATTAGCTTCAAAACCCTAGGAGAGAGAAATGAACCTTGCCATAGGCGCAACTGAAACATGAACAAGGTGTGAAATGACCAATGGAACTTGACATGATGATGACAACCCTTTGAATGATGGTAGACTCAGCTGAATAGTGACATAGAATGTCATTTGGACAACTTTGACAAGGGTCAAATCAAACCCCAGACCTAATGCCTAGTGATCAAATTTTACTTGAAGACTCATTGAAATGATAAAATTTGACCTTGACACCTTAAAATCACTTGTCTAAGAGCATGTTTGATCACTGGAAGAAGGCTGAAAAGACTGACACTAACAACTCCCATACGTGAAAAGTATTTTGTAGTTTTGAGATTGGTTCGGTAATCCCTCTGTCGAGATTTCTAGAGCAGTCACTTTCGTTCCTTTTCATACTCCTTAAAAGAAAAGGTCCATCTGAGCACTTGTCACTTCAGGCTCATTAAAAGTCGAAGGCGAATAGAGTTATCTTTAGATTTTTCTCAACTGTTAAAAATTGAAAAAGCAAGTTGTGTCAAAGCATCATAACATTCATTTAATTTGGAATAAAATTTTCCCCTTTTTATTTTGAGTTGATCAAGTAATCCGCAATGATGGAAGAAAGTCAATCAAAACCCCGTCGTTCACGAAGACTAATGAGTCAACCATCTTGACTCTAGAAACAAAACCATTCTGGGCCAAGCGATCTCATTTAACTGGGTCAAAGTCTCTTGGTTTATTTGAAACTTTTGTTTCAACATCCCCAAAGACTCCAGTTACTCCAACTATTTCTGGTATCCCTACCTCTACAAAAGAAGTTCCGCAGTTACAAGAGGACACTAGAACTAATCCTAGTGTAACAGTAAACACTTCTATTCCTGAACCAGCTCCATCTAGGGCTGATTCGGAAGGTTTCACCCCTCCAACATTTGTCGCTATAGATTCTATACCTTCTTCTTCATTGGAAATATTTTACGGACTTGACGGTCTGCCTCTTCCGCCTGGACTGATTGCTATAGAAGAGATTGTGGAGGATCTTCCATCCAGTACTCCATTGCATTTTGGAACTAAGATCAACCTATATCCTTCTACTACAGAAGTTAGTCACCCTTCATCGCAAGTTCCTGTAGAATCGCTAGGAAATCTTTTGGATAGACTCGATATGTCTGAACAACCATCGACATCTAGGATTATGTCATCTGATACAGTAGCAACAGAACCTCCTGCTACCACTCTGACAATGTTTGCTAGTGTACCATCTATCCCAATTAGTTATCAACCACTAGATGTAGTCCACCCAGGGACTGTTTCAATAGTATGGTCTATTCCTATTTGTTCATCCGGAACCTTATCTAGAATTTCTTATGTTGAGTCTCAACAAATTGATCCTTCGCAATAGTATCAATTTTGGTAGTCTAGTCTCCAAAGGCCAATTTTCCCTTTGAAAACTGGATTGCCTCTAGATGGGGGGAAGTATGCCTTTTCATTGTTCCCTTCAGGAGGAAAAGCATATGAGAACTCACAACAGAATTCGGGTCAAGCTGGAATCACATCTAGTGGTTGGGTACCAATATTACCTCAATAGCTAAGAGTTGTATATTCAATGCAACAAAATCAACCTCTGTCAAACATTCCCACTATACCAGCTATTGTGACGGTATCACAAGTACAAGCACTACCTGTTGTATGTCAACCTCCAGTCTCTCAGGTCATAATACAACAACCTCTTGTCTCTGCAACTCAATCACAACCGTCGATTAGTGGCTCCTTAACTAAAACGACTCAGGCTCAAATGGGTACTATAACCCCTCATCTTGGTCAAACATCCACTATTGGGCAACAACAAATGGTCTCACAGCCATGGCTAGTGCAATATAAACAATCACGATTCCAGCAAGCTTACCAAGGACCTGAGCAACAAAGCTTTACAAGTAATGGGTAGCTGTATATTCAAAACGGTTACCAACAATCATATTGTAATGGTTACACCCATCAACCTTATCAAAGTTATCGGCATCAAATACATTATGTTGGTATTCAAAGACCCACGGCTCAAGCGATCCCATCTTATCCTGGGTATGTTTCGCCAAACCTAAATTAATAGTTGCCTTTCGTAGCAACTTTAGAATTACCAGGTCTGAATCGGTTAACAAATGATCCAATTGCTTATCCCCCTTGGTGGCCGGCGATTCCTCATAAACTTCCGTCAGATATTCCTAAATTCAATGGAAATCTGGGTGAAGATCCAATGAATCATGTGATTACCTTTCATTTGTGGTGCTCGTCCAACACTCTCAATGATGATTCGATTAGGCTTTGCCTTTTTCAGCAAACGTTAACTGGTCCAGCAGCAAAATGGTATATTGAATTGCTAAGGGCTTCATTTGATAACTTCAGTGCCCTTGCCACCACCTTTTTAACCCATTTTCAGTTACCCATAAGGTATGAAACAGGAATGGATCTTCTTACCAATTTTAAGCAGACGACGTCCACTCACATATCTGATCATATTCATGAGTGGCGACGTCGTCGTAGAATGGTAAAGACATATGTTCCTGATCAAAAGTTAGCTGAATGGTTTATTAAGTCATTGTTACCTTCTATTACAGAAGATGTGGCAAGGGAGGAGTTTTCACTGAAGAGAAATTCATTGCTCATCCGCAATATCTAGACTTTATCTATACTCAGTCTAGCACACTCTATGACAAAATTCGTAATGCTCCTAGACCGGAGTTTTCCATTCCTCCTCCTCCTAAATCGAATAGGGACTCTCATGCTGGCGATGACATGATTGGAACCTCCAGTATCCAAACTGCGAAGGCCTCATTTGGTAAAGCCCTTGCAGTTTCCAGTAAAAAGGCAAATGACAAACTTCCTACCTCGGACGCTAATGCCATGTCGACTGACAAAGGAAAAGAACCAAAGCAACCAGGGGGCAAGAAGAAAAAGAAAGGAAAAAAGAAGAAACATGATGATTTGTCTCCTGAAAAATCTTTTGAAAACCCTTACGGGCAAAAGAAACCTAGTCGGCCATGTCTCATATGCGATGAAGACCATTGGACGAGAGAGTGTCGATATAAAGCCGAGATTAAGAAGTTCTTTAAGAGTTCAAAAACCTTAGCGGTATTGATCGACCCGTTTCCAAACCCAGAAACCAATCTGGTTGCTAGCAATGATGCTTCTCCATCCCAAGTGCTTATGTTGTCCAATTCGAAACAGCAAAATGATGCTTTGATATCGACAAGGAATAAAGATTACAAGAATCCACAGCTGTCAAACAACAAGGCTACAGATCAACCAAGTAGTCCGACAGCAACTTCAACCGAAGTTGCGCCACCCATCGTTCCTGAACTAATGATAAAGCCGCCAAAGGGAGTAGTACACAAATCGACATTTAATCCTCATGATCAAGCAGCACAAAATTATAATATTGTAGAGGATCTGACCCAATCGCCATCCGCTATGTCGACACTTGAAGTACCGCAAAATTGCCCCTCACAAAAGAAGGGTCTATTATTAGCAATAGGTGGGATTGACCCAGTGGATTCCAATCTTGTGGCCTTCAATCATAAAGGATATGAACCTCAGTTACCAACTCAACTCGCTTTCCTCATTCAAGTGAAAGCCCTCAACCAAACTGTTCATCGAACAATTATTGATGAGGAGGCATCTACATGCATTATGTCAATGAGTTTCTAGAAAACTTTAGGTTCACCACCCTTGTCGCGATCATCAACGACATTAAAAGCATTCAATGGACGAACATACACCCCGTACGGGATTTTAAGTAAATTGCAAGTTGAACTGGGGGGCAAAACAGTAGCAATTGACATCAAAGTTATCAACGGAAACCTCAATTACAATATCGTACTCGGAATGCCCTGGATTTATGCTATTGCTGCAGTTGTGTCAACATAATTTAGAAAGATTGCATTTCCTTTTCAAGAGGAATTACAATCGTTGATCAACAAACCTTCCTCCCCAACAGTTCACAAGTTACGGGAAGCAGTCCATTGATCCATGGAAGCTCTCAATCGCTTCAAAATATCGGAGTAGGTCTCCTAAAAGACTGTACCTTAATCGGTACTTTTGCCCTACCGCCTCCGCTTAATCTGGTGGAAGTGGCCGCAGTGGAAACCTGCAATATGGTATCTTATATATACAAAGGCTCAGAAGATTTCTGGACATGATGTTAGCATGGATCATCTCTAGGTATTGCCTCCAAGCCCAATAGAAATATTGTAGCAATCAATTTTCTTGGCCTGGGCGACAAACCCAAATCAAAGCTCATCGAGTGTTTTGATAGATAGGTCTAAGTAATATGGCACCCCTTCAGATCCTTGGTCACATGTACATTCTATAGACGAAGGAATCATTCAGTCAATTATGATAGGAGAGGCACCATGGGAAGATTACCACCATCATTCCCATCTTCCGGATTACCACGAAGATTATTCCATCGACCTTAATCATTCTTTAGTTTTTTATTTTCTATCAAATACTGTAAATATGGTGGATTTCGAGGACGGTTCCTATCCTATGTCAACCTCATTAAAAATTGAAACAACTCCCTTTCCAAATCGAGTCTTTGATTACGATCTCATAAAATCCAAGTCGAGTCTTTCAAAGATCTCGAAGGTAAACCTTCATTCCAACCACCGCATTGAATGCAATGAAGCTTGGGGGGCATGCACCTCGATTTGCGTCATTATGTTGGGGACATGTGAACTTATAACAAGCATAGTTTTTCATTTTAAGCTTGTGTAAACATGAAACCGAAAATGAGCAGGTTTACGCGAAGTTAAAGCTCATTAAAAAATAAACCTAGCAATGAGCATATGTTCCACCAGAGTTCAAGCTCATTAAAATATGAACCCGCCTTTAGTAAATAACCTTTGTGATCGCATTGCTATCAACTTTTGAGCCTTGGTCATGTTCTTACCATCACCTCCACTTTTTAGCTGATCATACGCCTCCACTTGATTGTTTACCCTTTTGAGGAACAACTGCGACGAGTGATTCTGTTAGCCACCTTATTTACACTGCCGTGATTGAAAAGTTGCAAACCTTACCTAGAACCAGCTGCTACCCAAAAGCATCACTCATTCCTCAAAAATGAGTTTCCTTTAAACCCTTTTCAAACTCGTTAAATGTGAAAATATTGTCGAGCATTCCAGCTCGTTAAAGTGTTTGGAAATATCGAGTCTCCTTTAAACCATTTTTAGACTCGTTAAATATGAAAAGATTGTTGAGAATTCCAACTTGTTAAAGTGTTTGGAAGTACCAAGTTTTCTTTAAAACCTTTTCAGACTCGTTAAATATGAAAAGATTGTCGAGCATTCCAGCTTGTTAAAGTGTTTGGAAATAATGAGTCTGTTTTAAGCTCTTTTTAGACTCGTCAAATGTAAAAGGATTGCTGAGCAATTGGCCTCTCCAGATTTTTAAAGTGATTGGAAGTGCCATCCCTCCTCTAGATTTTAATCTTTTTTGACTTGAGGGATCATTACACAAAAATATTGAGCGCTTGTCTTTTTTCGGCTTGTTAAAGTGATCGGAAAAGTAATCCCTTTTGTATTATTTTATACTTTTTTGGACTTAAGGGATTATACTACGAAAAGGATTACTGGAGTTTCCTTTCCATCTTTTTTCAGACTCTCTAAAACTAAAAGGGACTGAGGTATCTTTGTCGTTAAACTCATTAAAACAATAGCTACAAACTTGTCCATTATAGACAAGAGCGAGTTTCACTATTGCTAGGCTCACTAAAACATAGCGACAGGTTTGCCTGAAGGGAAAATTATAGAACAAACATATGTTATTCTCCTCAAGCTTGACAAAAATAAAAGGATATTGCTCAGAAATGACTGGGGAAAAATTGGGAAGAAAACTTGAAGAACTTCATTGGTAGCAGGTCGCTCTTGAACATGACACTTTCACTCCATCACCATGATTGAGACGGGTTGGGTTATTCTGTTCACCGGTCATATCACCATTGGTCCTCCAAACCATCTATTTTTGGGGTTAATGCCACCAATCCATTCAATGTCGCCGATATGTTCAATAGAAATCGCTCAGAGAATTCACCAACCTAGCTAACATCTCATCCGCTGCAATACCTTCACGCTTCATTCTTTCATGACAACCACCCTGAACCTTGTATCATCAGATTGTTATCACCTCCAAAAAATCATTTTCTTTGTTTCATGTCATAGATGTGGGATTCATTAAGGCCCTCCTATGACGGGTCACTTCTTGTCGACATCAGCTCATTATCTAAGAAGTTGACTTAGAAACAACCCTATCAGTACTTTGAAGCTTGCTTGACTGAATAGCAAGTTTCTCACTTCCGGTGACAGGTTTACATCAATGGCCTTCGACCGAAAGATTTTGCGTGGTGTTTGACATCGACTCATGTATTCACACCACGTGAACTGTACTGCAGTACCTTGAGGGTCATTATCATTATCGATGATTCCTCTCGTGCTTGTTAACAGCTTACATCTTTGGTTGGTAATCAGGAGATGTTGTTACATGTTCGACACTAGGACATATTTTCGCATGGATTGACTTGTACTTCAGGCGAAGATTGAACGAATTTGAAGACCCCCGATCTAGTTTCGTCCATCCGGGCTACGATATATTCAGGAAAATAAAGGCATCAAATGCACATCATAGCTGCACAGATAATCATCCAAGCTAACGGATGATGGCTCCACCAGAATCATCAGTTTGCCACATAGACGGTTGTCTGTTCTGTGTACGTGAAAATGAATTTATAAAGCTGAGCATGGGAATGCCTGCCTTAGCTAGATTATGAAAATATTATGAAGTTAATGTATTTTATTATATCTTATTACAGGTCACCTTCCAGTTCGAAAAACCTCGGATCCTCATGGTAAAGCATTTCACCCGACATCAGAAAATTTACGACCTCATGCTTTAGGGGGCAACCGTTATAGACATATTTGGGCACTAAAACCCTAATCACATATGTCCATAAACCAAGGTCTTCTTAGTCCCTAAAAGTGTTGTTTCATACCCTAAAGGAACAAGGTTAGCTGATTACATCATCTCCCAGAAGTTATCCTTGAAAAACTACTCAGAACTAGTCAAAATTGGACCATAGAGACTGCTCAGTGGTAAGGGTGCAATGCATCTCACCTGCTACACACAAAGGGTGTGATGCATACTGAAAATCCCTTCCGCAGGGTGCGATGAGCGAGAGCAGACAAATGGCAGAGGCAATTTGTTAGGTGGAAACCCAGAGAATCTTCTAAAAACTGCTCATATGACACTTGCCTCTCTAAATTCGCCTAGGGATGAGTAAGAGATCATGAAATCTCCAATTGGAACCAAGAACTATCAAAGAGATAACACTAATAAAAATCCCAGAAGCTGACTCACCCACCTACAAATATCTATATATGGATCCCTCATCTTAGAGATCCAAAGGCTGGAATTTTGTATTTTGTAAGGAAGTGCTATTGGTTTCTCTGTGTAACATTATATTGTTGGGTGATCTAGCTTTTCATGAGGTGAAGAAGGCTTTCATGATGGGAGGATGGTGCTGGATCAAACATCTTGGTTGTAATCCTCTCTTCTAATACTTCTATGAATAAAGCTATTTGAGTTTTCCTACATATGATTGTATATCTATGAATCTTGTATTTGTGTATGCATTTGTATGGTTAATATACATCCGATCCTATATTGTTTATGGTTATAGATATCTATGCTTTGATGGTATTTTGCTGCTTTGACTCTATAGGTATTCTTTGAAGTGGGACAAGTGAGAAAGGAGTGGCGAAAGCTCTATGAAGGGAGAGAGGAAACAAGCAAGGAGACTGGTTGGTACTCTTTGCTTCTCTCTCATCTATCTGTCATAAAGGAAAACACAAATAACTTTGGTATGTTTGTTTCTAAGATAGCTACCAGTCTTAGTGGGACTAGCAGCTCTGAATGAACACTAGTTTTCCTGATAACAAATTATTTTTAGGTTTCTTGAATTTTTTGAGGTTGATCATAGATATATACTCTCTATGTAAATCTATCTTTTCCCTATAAATACAAATAACCCGAGTTTTTTTCCCGATTTAACAAAAAAAAGGACGCATCTTAATAAAATTGTGATGAAAATATGGCAATGGGTTATAGTTTCAATGAAAATTTATGACGGTTTATTTGAGAGTCATTAAGTTGATTTGTAATTTTTTAAAAATTTAATTAAATAAATTAAATATTATTCATCACAAAAGTTAAAATTAAAAATAAAATAAGAAATACATTTAAACGGTGAAATAAGATTTATTTTTTTAAATTATTATTCATGGCTTTTTAAGTGAAATTGTTATTATTTTTTAAATAATTAAATGAATTATATATTGTTTAATGAAATTTGTGTTTTTTTAAAAAAACATGCATTCATATAGTGAATATCAAACTTTTAGATATGCATAAAATTCATTCAAATTATTTAATATTATTATTCAAAATTTTGGTAGATTTGTGACTAAATATAACAAAGATTATAATTCGAACACAAAACTTCCAGTGCTTTATACTATTAAATGATATGAGATATTGTAGTTTATATATGGATTTTATTTTATTTATATAATTAATAGTTATTTATTTAAAAGTAAAATTTTTACTGTTTGAGGGGGCAATAAAATTGATGATTGTAGTAGTATGATTTTTTAAAAAAATTTAAAACACCCCGGTTCAAATACTGCACCTGGTTTTGAAAATAGAAAAATTATATATAATTATACAATTTACATATAGAATGATTAAAACAAAAATTCATAACATACCATTCAAATCCAGAAATTAAAAGAATTTTTGTAACTTTTATTATTAAAATAATATTATTTATACTAAAACAATAATATTATTTATATGTTACGATTCAAATGGTTTCCTTCCAATTTTTCTTTATTTTATATTATTGAGTAATAGAAGAAGTGAAATTTTATTCATTATCTATATTATAATAAATCAAAAAAATGGTTTTGCAAATTAATTTTAAATACATATTTTAAATTATTTTAAAGGATATAATCTACGTTTAAGATTGAAACAATATATGTAATTACTGTTTTTGTCTTTATCATTTAAAACTAATTTTGATATAAATTCTATTTAGATATTAAATGACAGTAGGAAAAACAAAAATTATAATTGGGAAAACTTTATATATATATATAGTTTTGCACATTTGACATGTATTTGATTTTATAAATAAATGCATATTTCTCAATATATAACTTTAAAAATCTATATTTAAGATTTATGGTAAATATGAAACACCATGTAATAAATGATTGAGTAATTTACTATTTTCTTGTCTCATCAATTGAATATTACATTATTTTTATATAATGTCCATTATGAAAATACAATAAATTAATTATTAATTTATTGCATGGTCTTTAATATTGGCCATAAAAATGTTTAACTCTATAGTATCTGGTCAATTTTATTATTTTCCCATCTAATCTAGTAATAAGTCAATCATCAACTTATTGCATAGTAACCGACAACATTTAATGCTATGGAAGATGGTATACAGTTCGCAAGATACCACCTGCAATACTACATAGTAGGGAGAAGGGTGCATAAGGGTCAACCTCACAAAATATTTATGCAAGGTATTTATTCCTTGAAATGGCGGCTGAAATTGAACATCGAATGTAAGCTCGTGGTGGATATGCATCATAGTGGATACACAAAACTAAAGCCTTGCTTAACTCCAAATTACACATAGATGCTAGAACTCTTCATTCACACTTACACATAGAGACAATTATAAGCATAAGGATGCTTCCATTTACCTTCATTCATAAAAATTATGTACAGACAATTTCTCTTCTTTGTTGTAGCTATGACCTGATTTCACATTCATTTAGTCATTACATTTTTTCCTTAGGCTTACAATGAGTGAATACAAATTTAGAAGAAAAGTGGATTTTCCTCAATCCCTAAATCACTCCATGATTTATTCCCTAAATCTCTCATGATTTATTCCCTAAATATTTCATTCTTTTCAAGGTAAATTAGCTTTTTCCTTATGGACAAAATCTCACCTATCCATAGCTTTTCTAATAATTGCAATTCACCTATTTCTAAAAATCCTAAAATATATCAACTTGGATCATAATTTTTTTACATAGAAGTATATAAATTATTTGAAAAAATCAAGACTCCTTCTTGAAGGTTTGTTACATCAAGGACTTAGTGGATTGGAAGCTGTAATGATACTGCATTAGATGCATAAGGTAGAAAATGTTCATGATCTCTTGGTCATGTGTTGTCAATTCCGAAATCCTCCAAGATGCCAACTCTTATGTTTTAGTTTTCCATTCTTCCCTATATGTTGTTGTCCTACTATTGATGTTGCCTTCACTTCTCTAGGTTTTCAAATCATATGTTGTTATCATCTACCTGCTTTGCCAATGCAAATATTTTTAGTCAGTTCCACTTTTCTACCGGATGTCTTTTTCCTCCTTTCATATCTTCTCCTGATCATCCTTTTCATCAACATACACAAACCTGTCAATTTCTTCATCGAACTTTGTCATTGATTTCTAAAACTTACTTTCATCTCCTACTTGTTGTTGCATATCTTCCTTATGCATAAACGTTTCAAGCCTCTTATCGATTTTTGTTTATACGCTTTCTTCACTATTTGTTGCTCATGCCCTACAACTTCCTCCACATTATTGTCTTCTAAGACAATTTCCTCTTCTTCCAGTTTCAAATTTACAAGTTGAATACACATTTTCTAACTTTAGAATTTCTCCTCTAAGAAATTCAATTCTTTAAATAAATTAATGAAATTACCTTGAAATAAATTTGTAGCCTTCATGTCATAATCAACATTTGTGTCATATTCAAACCATTCCTCTGAGAGATTTTATTCTTCCTCAAAGTGCGCATCTCTTTCCCCAGCATAGGACCTTCATCATCCCTTACAAACATTGCATTCACATGTGATTCTTCATCATTGTCACCATTTTGGATGTTTTCAAGGGCTAGGTACACCCTGTTCACATTATGAGGTTGTACTGCCATATCTTCTTTCATCACAGGTTTTTGATAAGGTTTTTTTCAATTCGTTTTAAGGACACACCTTCCTCTTCTCCAACTGTAACAACATTTAGATTATGTTTTTCCTTTATCTCTTTGATAGTTGTAGTTTCATGTCCATATTCATCAAAACATGCAAATATAAAAAAAATTGTCAAATTTAAAATCATAAGGTTGTGTACCCTCATCTGATGTTTCAAACATCAAATCCTCATACTAATTTTAACTTTGGAAATAATTCATGAAACTTGCAGTAAGTATTTCATTCTCTTCATCCTCCTCTCCAAGGATGTCTTCATGCTTTGGTATAAGAATTTCATCCAAAATTCTGTTAATTGAAATTTCCTCGCTATTTTCCTTCATGAGGAAACTCTCCCTTATCTACACCTACATGGCATGTATTCATAAAAGATTCATTAGTTTTAAAATCGTAAGATTCTTGGATCTCATTAGCTCCATCATCCTCATATTCTCCAAGGACAGGTCCTTGTTCTAGTTCACAATATTGAATATTCATCTCTAGTTCCTTGAGATCTTTATCCTTCAATTGGGCATTCAGCCAGCTCTTAAATATTTTCAAGCTTCTCCTCAACTTCCTTGAAAACAATTTCATTACAAGCCACTTGAACTTCTGCTTCACATTCCATCAACATATCTGGCCTTTCACACTCTTATGTAAAAACATATTCATTACGCTAAGCCTTTATGTAAGCTTCACAACTTTTTTATCAAGATTCTCTTGACTCGTCCTTCTCTTTATTCCATCTACTTTGGCTTATTGTATTTTTATGTTGTGGCCTTTCTCTAAACCCATCACATGAGTATGAGTAGTCATCTTCTTTCTTCCTTTGTGAACATTACCTTATCCACTTGTAGACTACATCCAAACCTCTAAAATAAAAAGTTTCTCCTTAACTTGTTACTATAGCTATCCAAGCTATCTTTGAGCTCAACCATTTGGTATCTTTGGTAGTCTCCTATAGAACCTCTTAAGATTCCATTCCCCTTTGAGGCTTCTAAAAATATTCACTTGCTATGAGAACATCCACCTGTCCTCATCCTTCCAACCTCATGTGGAACTTGTAAAGGTTCTTCGCTACAATTCTTCAAGAACTTCCTCTGTTCTTAGTTAAAATATTCCTATTGTAATAATCTCCATCACTACTACCTACAATCAACAATTTACATAACTAATTAATTGAAGACATAAATACCTACGGTTCAACCTCATGCAAATATATATTATTGTCACATTTTCTTATCCTTTTGTTGGCTCTATTATTGCATATATTCTACATTTTTTCTTCCTCATCCCAAGAACATGCTAGTATTTCCTCACAAAGTAGATAATCCTTTGTATCCTCAAAGAACATCAATGTTCTCTTTCTTTCTTTGAGATCTCAATCCATGCAATTATCAATTTTCTTCAAATCAAATTAGAGTGTGAAAATCTTAATTGGCAATCTTTTAAACATGAATCACTAAAATCTCTAAAAATAAATTTACCCAACAAACAATTTCATTCCAAAGAACATCAACGAGCTTTGATTTCTTTTCCCAAAGAGCTTACTTACTCTGATACTAATACCTACACAAATTTACTCTCAAATAATTGTATTTGATATTATATATCACACTTAGCACAAGAATAATATATTTGTATGAGAAATTTACATATAAATATGTTATTAGCTTCAATATTGACACATAACTAAAACCCTCTTTAATTCTAGATTACATGCAAATGTTGGAACTCTTCATTCACACATACACATAAAGACAGTTATAAGCATAAGGATTCTTCCATTTACTTCCATTCCTCAAAAATATGTGCATACAATCTAATTCAAAATTTTCTCTTATTCTCTTTAACTATAACTCGATTTCACATTCATTTGGTCATTAGATTTTGCCCTTAGGCTTACAATGATTAAATACAACTTTAGAATATAAGTAAATTTTCCTAGATACCTAAATCCCTCCATGATTTATTCTTTAAATATTTCATGGTTTTCTTTAAAAACATTCATGATTTAATCACAAAATCTATCATGCTTTTCAATGTAAATTAGTTTTTTCCATGTGGGAAAAATCTCACCTATTCATAGTTTTGTAAAAGTTATGACTCTAGTTCTAAAACTCATAAAATATCTCAACTTGGAAAATAAAATTTGTTTACATAGAAGAATGTAAATTCTTTTGAAAAATAACGACCCCTTTCTCAAGCTTTGTTACATCCAAGACTTAACGGCTTGGAATCTCTAATGCTCTGACATCATAGAGTTGTGAATTATAACAAAAAAACTTCTAAGTCATATTAAAATCATGTAGATCAATATGAGTGCTGACTTCTAAGACTGAAATAATTTCTTACTATTATAAAATATTTCAATGTCGTTCTCACCTACTCATGCACACATTGTTATGAGTAACAATCGGGTGACCGTCACCTATCATGCTAATTATATAATGTAGAGCCAACAAAATCTACTTTGCTAAAGAGACAATGTTATCACTAAAAATGATCATCGAGACATTTCTAACTAGGTCGATCGAAATACACCATGTAGATTTAATTTTACCATAGTAAAATAACTTTTACTAACTTTCACTATGAAAAATAATTTAATAAACCACGTTTATTAAATTATTTTATAATTTAAATCAAAAACTCCACGAGAATAATTAGATAAATCACTATTTATTTGAATTTCCTTATTTTTGTTATTAGAATAATTATTAAATGACTATTTAATAACTATTTTGATTTCACACCTTTCTTGTTTCTCGCAAAACAATTAATAAATCATTTTGTTTGTTAATTATTTCTAAATAAAGGTATTCAACCATTTTAAATACTTTTTCCCTCTCCAATAAAGATAGTAGAGTATTCCAAGTAGTTAGATCTAAATTTGGTCAATAATATTTTATTATTCTCCATTTTCCAGATTAAATCCATACTTTAGGGTTTTTCATTCATTCGTCACCATGATCATTATCATCGTTAATATTATTGTCATTTTTCTTGAGCTCCCATTTTGAGTTCTTCACTTTTGTTTGGGTTTTTCACATTGAGAGAGAGAATCTATTTTTTGAAGCGTCAATGATGTCAAAGGATCCATCCCGAGGAGGGGGACTTACAAACTAATCTAGAGATCTCCTTCACCATGTTTTATCAATAAAAGATTAATTCATTTAAAATTTTCTTTCTAATTGGTTTATTATACTTGATTATTTATATTGATGCTTTCTGTTTTGGGTTATATATTGTTTTACTGCAAGTTTTCTATTTGTGTTTCAGATCTAAGATGACAACAACCATCAACTTTTTGTTAGGGTCACTTGTCACCCAATGACTTAAGTGAAGTATTTTTGGTACACCTTCCAAGAATTTTCACACTAACAGACACCACTGCTTGTACATCATTACTAGTTTCTCCATTTCGTTTTGTCTCTTGAAAGTGTTAGAGCATGTAACTCTTACTTGTATCAATGTGTGTGAGATTATTGGGCATTGTGTGTGGATTTATAGAAAGAATATGTTCCTATTAGTTAGGAGAATTTTTAGGCCTATTTGGTTGAGAGATTTTGTTCCATGAATTAGTCTCTTAGATTGGTTCGTGGTTGAGATATTCTCAACCAAGTGAATGTGTGTCCAAAATAGTTTATATGTAACATTTTTTGGTAATAAAGTGTGTGATTAGTAAACTTATTTTGGTATCAGAGCGTACCTAGGCTAACTCCCTCACTAAAGAACCTAGGGAAATAAATAAAATCATTATACTTTGTTATGAGTGTTACGGTTTTGTATATTTTGTTTGTCTGCCAAACCATGTAGAGGAGATGATTAGGTTTCAAGATGATTCTAGTTGTCCATTACTTCCAATGTGAGAGAAACTCGTGTAGGGAGAGCTTGTAGGAAGTATTATTTAGGGGAAGAGCTCCCAATGCAAAATATACTAAATAAAAATAGAGGTAGTAGTTTCTATCACAGTTATTGTGGTCCATGTAAGGTTGTGGATCTATGATGGAGGACATAAGAGACATGGAAATTTGAATATTGGTTAAGTGTGTTTTCTAAATTTTAGATTGGTATCTATAATGAACCTTGTCCTCTTTTAAAAGATACAAAAACTAAGTTTGGGAACACAGAGGAGATGATGAAGTTGGGAAAGCTCTTTGGTGAAAATGAACGAGAGAGATTTGATCTCCTTGTACAAGAGGAGGAGTTTTCTACCTTGAACATTGGCTTAGGCTATTCAAAATTGAAGTATGAGATGGAGATATTCAAGGATAATACGTAATTTTATCAAATTGAGAATAAACTAGCCCAATTTTGATCTAAATGATGATTACTCTTGTCCTTTATGAAAAGTGTTTTCGGTTCGTTTGTCGTATTGAATGTAAGGTTGGTCGTCCTGTCATTGATGAGTTTCTGAAGAAATATATTTGGTATTTCAAGCTCCATTGATTGATACCGATACATTCCTTGCCTTTATAAAGAAGAATCTTCACAATAATTGCAATTGTTATGTATTTTATTGTGGAGCCATGGTGTTGGCTAAGGAGATAGTTTGTGTACGGAGGTAGATCTTGTCTTCCTGTAGTGGTTGTTTGATTTTGAGTTTAATTTGATGTCAAATCCAACATTTACATCATGGTTGTAACATAGGACTAATGATGTTGGAAAAAAATGTTGTGATGGTGTGAGGGCTATCAACGTTTTGAGCACCAGTTAGAACCAGTGTCAAGAATAAGAATAAGAATTCATGTGATTCTATTTTGATTCTATCACAATATTGCACACCACCCCATCATGATGGTGTGAGGCTTTCCTTTCAATCACATTTTCATCATGGCTTTGAGTTATTATTTAATGTTCAAGTATGCAATACTTTATTTCGAGTGTGGAGTCAAACACAAAGAAAAGGCCCATCGAGTCAGCAAGACGGGTGGTGTTGGAGACTAGAATGTAAGCCATTGTCAGAAGCATTGCCACTGTAAGGGCATTATAAAATATCTATGTGCTCAACAAAGTAATTGTTGGGTGGTCAAAATATTTTTTTTTTTGTCCAAGTATTGTGTGAAACAATGTGTTGGTGTGTTATGGTACTAACCATGGTGGTGCGTCAAGGAGCCTAGAACTAAGAGATTTGAAATAATCTAATGTGAGCCTAATGGGTTATGACAAATTAGAGTCGTTGAATGGTTGCAATGCAAGTGTTGAAGTGTGTCTTTTAAATTCTAATTTTATTCATGTATTTAAAATGAATTTTCATGTCACTAATATAAATCTAGTTTAAAGAATCTAATGACATTTGGCCAAATATTGTCATGAGTTCGATTCTATGTTGGAATTGGCCATTCCAACAATAGGCATGTTTTATTTGTGAGAATTATTAGCTACTCGATATTATAAATCATGATTAAGAAAATTAAGGAAACAACAAATATTGGTTAGAGAAACAACAATAATGAATAATAGGATGACGAACATGGACGTTTGTGTGAGTTTGTAGAATAGACTCATGACCATGTTGTATTATGTTCCACACATATGTTTGCAAGAAAGTTTATAGACTTAAGCTTGAGTACTTGGTATCTCCATGAATGGATTTTGTCATTATACCTAAGTCATGCCCCCATAAACCAATTTGTAGTGTAGGCTTAGAGTTACCCACAAACCACTTGTCAGAGGGTTAGTTTAGAAGACCTTGAGCATGGTTGAGGGTCAACTGAGAAATCCTTGAGCCGGTTGTGGTTAATCCAAGAAAACCCGGGATGATGATGATGGAGGGGAGATGTAGGTATAAATAAATCTTTTTTGAATGAATGATGTATGTAAAGGGACATCATAGCAGACCGACAATTATAATTGTTGGGTACCCATGCATTTTAGTGCATGGTTGTTTCTTTATATGGATATGAACATTATAATATTTTGGGGTACCCATGCATTTTAGTAGATGGTTGTTTCTTTATATGGATATGAACATTATAACATTTTTTGTAAGGACTAGGTTGTACCAAATGTAAACTTTGCTTTGTTCGAAATTGAGAGTTGTTAAAGTTAGTTTTAGAGCATGTAACTCCCACTTGTCTCAGTGTGTGTAACATTATTGAACATTGTGTAGAGTTCTAGAAAGAGTTTTTTCCTATTAGTTAGGAGATTTCTTAGCCTTAGTTGGTTGATATAGTCTATCCAACTAGTTTGTCTCTTGGATTGGTGCACGGTTTGAATATTCTCTCAACCAACTGATTATCTTTCCAATATATTCTATGTATCCTGTCACAACACTACATCTATCTATATATAATATTATTCTATTAATAAAATGTGCAGTCAATAAATTTATTTGGAAAATCCATCAACTACTTTGAATTTAAAAGTTATATCAACTACCTTGCATGCCACATGGCTCTTCTCATGATATTTAAGTTCAAGCATTTAGAAAAAACATCTGAATGAAATATCCATTTGAGAAAGGATGCAGAAAAACAAAGTGAGAGGTATCGTAAATGCTTCACGCTATGAAATAAATAGCATAACTAAATATTCTAAGGAAACCAAGCACTGTTTACTTCAAAACCATGAAAAATGATATGATAAAACAAAATTACGTTATTTTCCACAACCCTTCTTCATTCCAAAACACAACCACTCTTGTTAGTTACAACATACATACAAAATGCTTATCAAATTGTGTCCCCCCCCCACAAAATGTTGATCTATCTACTGTTGGTGTTGCTATCTCTAGTCGGTCGTTCACCCACCCAACCTTCCTTCAATAGTGTGAGTGAGAGCAATAAATAGACTATTCGTTTACCAAGTATACCTTAGCAGATGGGTTTTTTGATCGGATGATTCAACCAATTCAATCAATTCCCATGCCTCATAGTAACATGTAAACTATCTATACAAAATCCGTCAGATGTGGGATAGAGCGGTATGTATGTATGGGACCTCTTTTATTTCCAACACCACTTTTCTGTAACCATAGTTATGAGCATAAAACACCTAGCCTATAACCATTTGACACAAAACAACACCATTCACTGTTGCTGACATGTTCTAATCCCGATACTTTTTATTTTCTTATCTTCCTCTTTAATTCCCAACACCATCTCCTGGGTAGTTATAAATATATCAACATCCTTTTGTTATGTGTTCTCACCTCTCTTTATAACATAATTCTTGTCACACCATGTTGGTGCCTTCCAAGAGGCACATATTTGTAAGTGATCACCTTCTGCAAGTAGCTTAGTGAGGGCCCATATGGCATCCGAATAGCTCACAATTGGCCTTACACACAACCACCATGGCCAAACTCATCAAGGTCATGACACCTGTGAATGATTCTCCATGGAATTGTACTCCAACACATTCACCATAGAATCCACAATATATTTTGTCATAGCAAAGAAAATTATGACACTGACAAATGAAAAGCAGACAACTTGTAGCACGACAACAACATGTTTGTAGTAGATTTGATTAAAAAAATTAAAACAAATAGATTATTACTCATGTAATTCAGACTTACAATTTCTCCATCCATCCAACACTTTTCAGCATCCTTGGAACTCCTATCAAGTAGCTACATCAATTTGGCTCTGATACCATGTTGAGGTGAAAGAGCATAATCTTATAGCACACCAATCTATGTTGGGTTCTCTATTTAACAATTTGATTCTAAAAATATAAATATACTACACTTAGTTCTCACAAACAAAAACTATTTTGGTTCAATCTCAAGCCAAATTATGAAGTTAATTAGTTAGAGAGAATTTCTCATCTAACTAGGTCTCAACAACTTTCTAAAAATTATGAATAGACTTTTCCATGCAAAAGCTAGAAATCTACCAATAAACTTAATAATTGAATAGTATATCGCTCACACATAACAAGTAGAAGTTATATATATGTGTATATAAAGATCAATTTTATTATATAAATAAAATAATTTTATATTCATAACTATTATATTTAGAGCTTTATACCTAAATTTAATCAATAATTATATAAATTCAATATTTATAATAAACTTGTTTTCCATAATTATCTATCTATCTACTTATATATGTCCTCACTCACTAAGCATATTACATTAAAAAAATTATATCCAAAAAATTATAAAACATGTTAAAGAAACATGTTATATATATATGTAACTATATTTTGTATTATAGAGTTTTAATAAAACTAAACATAAGGGATGTTTTTTTTGCTTTTTTTTTTTAATTATATTTCTCATTATTTTAAAAAATTTGTTACACAATACATTTTGTTATGCTACTATTTTTCTTGATGGGAAACTAACCTAGTAACACAAGTTTAAAGTCTTGAGGTTACATAAACCCCGCTTGACTATGCCATCAAACAAAAAGAAAATATTGCTTAAGCTTACATGGAATGTAGAGAGGTATTAGGCACAAAGGCCCCTCTCTACACAAAAAGCCAACTATAACAGAGAGTATTCATATACTAGTATGAAAAATGAATCATTCCATGAGCACTGTTGGATTAAAACGATTGTTATGATGAATCTTCGATAGGTAGACCCAAGCTGTATAGGGACAAAGCTAGGCCATAGGTCACCTAGAGGCACCCAACTAGGGTTTCCTATAGAAACCATCTAGACCATGAACACTTGAACCACAAGCTACGAACACTTGAGCCATGGACACTTGAAACATGAACATTGATCCATGAGCTAGAATAATTCATTTTCGTGAGTCATCCCAACACCAACTACCTAAGTGAACCTTTGAGTATCCGTCGAGATATGTTGTAGGTTGAACTACTAATTGGCCACTAGAGCATGACACACACCAATGGAGCTGAGACCTTGGCGAAATAACTGACGAAATTTCCACAAACCACTCTTTGAAGGTTGGCACTCCAAAGCTTTTGCATACAACAAAATTTTTGACAGTTAATATTGGGCTAGAGTAAGAAATGAAGACAAAAGTTTATGGAAGGGTCATCTTAGCACAAAATTTAACTTGGAGCTAAGCTAAAGAAATCTGCAGGTTGCGATAAGGCACAAAAGTTAGGGTGAGAGACAAACCATTAGAGAGACTATGGTAGGCCAACTTGAACCCCAGAGCATCCATATAAATTCTGGAGGATAACGAGAGCCTAATGACATGTCCATAGAAACACAAACTCTCAAATTATCAAAGCCCGAGAAAACCAATAGATACCCAGAGTTGGACCAACCAAGGAATGTGTGTGTGAGACTACCATATTTGATCTCTTAGAAAGATAGACATTATTGCTTACTACGAACAAAGGCATATTTAAGGACATGCTCGACCATCAGATGATGTTATACCCTGGCATATTTTTGAGGAAAACGTATGGGAAACAATTTGCAGATTGATGATCTTTCAAATCAAATGACACAAACCATATAGAGCTTATAAATACCCACCTCATGTGAGGATTTAACGAATTGTACTTATTCCCAAAAGGTAACGTATGGAGGGTCAATTGGCCATTGATTCTAGATATTTTCAATATGATAGTGACATACAACTTGATTGGTCATCTATTGTGGGGAGGGGAAAAATAGATGAAATATAAATAATATTATTAAAACCCAACATAAATCCATTTTATATTTATTTGATTTTTTGAATGTTTGATAGATAAAAGTAAATTAATAATTAATAATTAATATAGATCAATATTGTTTTAAATGTATATATTCTTAACTCAATTATTTTTTCAATAAGAATAAGAATATAGTTGATTTTTATGATTTTTTTTTTAATATAAAATATAAATGAAATAATTGTCTTAATGCTTACCAACCATTTAAGATATATCATTAAACTAGTATTTAATATTTATATTAATTTTAATACTATTAACCATTAATTATATCATTAAGCTAGTATTTAATATTTTATATTAATTTTAAAACATTCTCACATAGTTAATCTTTCTCATATATATAACCACTGTTTTAGTAATAGTGTTTATATTTTTCCATAGTGTTGAAAGTAATTTTTGAAATAAAATTTGAGAGGGATTTTGTTTAGTAAAGCTTTATTCATGTAGTACAAAATTTTCAATTAGGTAGTTTACATAGGAATTTGATTAATGATGAATATTACTTTTTCAAAATTATTTATTTTATACAATGTAGCTAATTTTATTGCAACACAAACATTATTATTATTAGACTATTAATATAGATCTATTTAATGAGGTATCTTAAAATTAT
>APFE030786380.1:78098-92568 GCA_000404065.3 Pinus taeda | reverse complement strand
TAACTTGTTGAGGATGGACCTTGTTGAAAGGTGACACTAAATCAAACCTAAGGTGGTTGTAAAATCTAGTCAACTAAGAGCTTGTGTCCCGAGGGTGCGATCCATGTGGCTTTGACACGCAACATTGATAGGTCTCCTTAACCCATAGGTCAAGCTAACACAACTTGACAAAAAAAACATGAATTATATATATAATTAATGTATCTCTGTTTAAATTTGATAACAAATATGTAACTATATATGGATACCAAAACATTTTGTTTCTTATACCAAATAGTGAGATAATTAAAACTAACCAAACATATATATTCATTATTATTTTTTACGATAGCCAACTCAGTATTTTTTATTTAGAAAAATTTTTATTTTTATTTTAAATGGTAGAGTGACTTTTACTATTATTTTTTATTATAGCCAGCTTAGTATTTTTATTTAGAAAATATTTTATTTTTTATTTTAAATGTAACTTTTTACTGGTCTCCTCACACAGGTACAGCAATGGGTCGCTAAAAGATCATAGACAACTTAAAAAAAAAACATGAATTAATATATATAATCAATGCATTTTGTTTAACTTGAAAAAAAAATATGTAACTATATATGGATACAAATATTTTGTTTATTACTTCATAAAAATAATTAAAACTAACAACATATATATATATATTAATTATTAATTATTATTATACCCAACTAAATAATTTTATTAGAGAATATTTTATTTTATTTCAAACAATTCATATCTTAACCACAAAAACTACACATCACTCTTACAGTGAATTGTACAAGTGTCAACTTTACATTAAATATAAAAAAAATATAAATTACTCTTACACTAAATTGTAAAATATACCTCTCAATACAATTTAATAAATTAATAAAATTATTGTATATTAAAATCTATAAACTAACCTATATGAAATAATGTAACAATAATTTTATATTGGTTAGGATTCAATTGGAAGGATTTAACAGTAATTTTAAATCTGTTATGAATTAAGCGGAAAGATTAAACAAGAATGAAATAATAGAGATTTTGTATTTCTTGCTCCTTTAATAATACCGGAGTAGGAGGTGCACTAGTTACTTGGCAGATTGCTCAATTGTTATAAGCATGCACTAAACCTTTACTAGGAAACACGTTTCGCGTGTCTCCATGGCATGTGTAGACTCTATTGTTAGGCGTCCAAAATATTGAATATAGGTTGAGTACTGAAAGTCTAAACATAATTGGTACTTTTACTGGTTGGGATGAGAGTTGATGCGCCACCTAGCTACTCAACAAATACACGCCGCTGATCCCCTGCACATGGCCCCGCCCTCTGGAGGGGTGGGCTCCGACCCCCGTCCCATATTAGGTCCTCATGCTGATATTCCTGCAACCGGTAATGATGCCAATGGTTCCGGTCCCATTCTTAATGATGCTCTCCACACAGATCTCGTCACTGACAACGAAGGAACTGCTGGTGCAGGCCATGCAGCAGCAAAGACAAAAGTACCAATACGAACGCCTCCTCGTCAAAGCCAAAAGAGTCCTCTGCAACATGCATTCCCGGATCTACAGAGAGAATCAAAATCGATCTTCCTAGTGAGCAGATTAATAGAGAAATCCAATATATGGGTGACCATGCACTCATAGGCAAGTTCCTTGGCTTCTAGCCAACTGAAAAAGCCCTACATGGATGGATCGCCTCCAAATGGAAGCCTAAAGGACAAGTCACCCTGCAACTTGGACCTAAAGGTTTCTTCACTGCTATCTTCACTTGTCTAGAAGACAAAACTCGCATTTTCGAAGGAGGACCGTAATTCTTCAACTTAGCAGGCCTGTACCTCCGCAACTAGAAAGCTAGGTTCAATCTGAACAAAGAAGACTTCAACTGGGCTCCGGTTTGGATACGCATGCATTTGCTTCCCTCAAAATACTGGAACAAGGAGATCTTAAAGGCCATTGGCAACCACCTGGGAACCTTTGTCAAAATTGCTGAGGAGACCAAATTCTGAAGATACACATCCTATGCCAGTATCTGTGTACACTTGCATCTGGGAAAAGAACTCACGGATTCGGTAAGTCTATTTCATGACGATTATGAATGGATCCAAACAATAGATTACGAGCATATTCCTTTTCGTTGCCAAAAATGCCATGAACATGGCCACCTTTTCAGGGATTGTCCACTGAATCTTCAGCCCAAAACTCCAGTTAATGATACCAGCAAAGACTCTAAAGGATTTACTAAAGTCCCTAATCGTCGACGACATGCAAAGAAAAATCCCGCAGCCCGAGAAAGCTCCAAAAAACCTAATACCCAGAACAGATTTATCATTCTTACCTTTCAAGACACTACAGAGGGTCAACATGCAGATCCTCCGGCGAATCCCTCTCCCTCCACATCCACCCCGATTCCAAAAGCTTCTCTCCCATCCTCAGCCTCCGCTCTCTCTAGCCTTCCCAACCTGGCCTCATCTGAGAAAATTGTTCCAGAGATCGCCCTGTAGTCTTCTCCAATGGAGCTAGATGCTGCTCTAGCCCTCAGTCCTCAAGATAATACTATCGAGGAAGATCAGAACACTCTGAAAAATATGGATGAGGATCCAAAGAGCATAAGCCTAGAAGGATTGGACATTCTCAAACTGGAAAGAACATGCAAACAAAAAGAATACAATACAATACCCCCTGGAAAATTGAAAGGATGGAAGGAGTTCTAACCAAAGCTTAGCGTAATAAATGTCTAGGTATCCAAGCTGTAAGTCCATGGGATGGAAAGAAAATCTTGAAAGAAACGAAAAAAAGAGGGTGCAAAACAGATTTGCAAAGGACCATTACCATTGGAGAAATGTTAGTGGAATCTAGAGATTCCCCAAGCTGACAAAGTTCTACAAATCTCAACCCCATTGTTCCTCATGAAGCTCATTTCCTGGAACATGAGAGGGCTTAATAGCCCCTCAAAACACAGAATGTTCAAAAACTTGATCTAGCAAGAAAAACCCACATTAGTTTTTCTTCAAGAAACAAAAAGTAACAGCATTGTTATAGAAAGGATTCTTAATAAGGTCTGGTTAGGATGTCACTCAGTTTTAGTGGATGCTTCAGGTGCTTCTGGAGGGTTGGAAATCTTGTGGAACCCGTAGGTACTCTCCCTTCAAGACTTTCATGCCTCTCATTTCCTCATCCAAGCAACCTTCCATCTCATCGGGACCAACATTCACGGTCATCTTTCCAATGTATATTTTCTGCAAAATTTACAACAAAAATTGGATCTATTGGATACACTTACGCTCTCAATTCAAATAGGTAGTTTCCCCTATGGATTGGCAGTGGCGACTTCAACATCATAACAACTTTGGAGGAGAAAACAGGCAGCAAATCGAAGCTAGAAGGTGACTGTATTGGTTTCAAAGATTTCATTCAAAGCAATCAATTAATGGACATTCAGACTTCAAATGGTATATATACCTGGACCAATAAACGGAGGGGACCTCAGCATATTGCTTCCAGGCTCGATCATTTCCTCATATCGGATAATGCCATACACCTAGGTTGGGACTTTCATGCCTCCATCATGCCTCAAGCGAGATCCGATCACTGGCCCATTATGCTACAATGGACGCGTCCAAGTACAAAGTGCAACAGACCTTTTCGATTTGAAGCCTTTTGGTTCTCACATCCAAATTTCAAAGCAGTGGCTAATGAGGCTTGGAAATCCTTTATCCCCCCTGAAGGAGCCAAGATGTTCTAGTTCCAACAAAAATTAAAAAACCTCAAACAAGTTCTCAAAAGCTGGAATCGAACTCAACTTGGCAATATCTCTGAGCATCGAAAAAAGCTGGAGCAGCAAATGTGCTCACTCGAACAGAACATCATCTTGGAGGGGAGGACAGAAGATCATGTGTAACAGGAGTAGACCCTCTTGACTGAAATTGAAGCACGCAGGCAGCAAGAAGAAATCCTGTGGCGATAAAAGTCTAGAATCCAATGGCTTAAGGAAGGGGAGAAAAATATAAAAATTTTCCATAGATCTACCATCCAAAGAAGAATGCACAATAATATCGCCTTCATTAACAATCGTCAAGGGGAGAGATTAGAAGCACATGAAGATATGGAACAGGAATTCAAAGAGAACTTTCAGGGAATTCTCAGGGAACAACCAGGGAGTAGAGAACAAGCCATTTGTTCAATCACGCAGCACATCCCTAAAATTATAACGAATGACCACAACAATAAGCTGCTCCAACCCATCTCAATGCAGGAAGTGGAAGATGCTATGGCCCAACTTAAGGAAGGCAAGGCACCTGGTCTTGATGGCTTCACCGCCAACTTCTTTCATGAGTTTTGGGAGATCATCAACACAGAGTTTTGGGAATTAGTAGAGGAATCAATATCCATGCACTAGATTCTCCCCTCCCTCAATGCTACCTTTTTAGCGCTAATTCCTAAAGGGGATGAACCCAAAACGCCCGACAAATACAGGCCAATTGCATTATCCAACGTCATCTACAAACTCATATCCAAATTACTCGCGAATAGGCTCAAACCTCTTCTTCCTCTTCTCATCTCGCCATAGCAGACTGGATATGTAGAAGGGAAACAGATAATGGACGACATTATTCTTTCCAATGAAGTGATCCACTCTCTGAAGCTTCTAAAAAATCCAGGTATGATTCTTAAGCTAGATCTCTCCAAAGCTTTTGATAAACTTAGCTGGAACTATATCCATCAGATGTTATTTCCATTTGGCTTCAACACAACTTGGACAAGTTGGATCATGAATCTCATCTCTTCTCCCTGTTTTTCGATCCTGCTCAATGGTTCACCCTCAGTGCCCTTCCATCCATCCCGTGGCATCCATCAAGGGGATCCACTTTCCCCTTTCCTTTTGGTTCTAATGGCCAAATTCCTCAGTCGCCCGCTTCATTCTCCCATCTCCTCTCACACCCTAAAGGGCATTTCTCTCCGTCGTCTTCAACCCTTATCCCACCAACAGTTTGTGGATGATACTATGCTTTTCAGCCACCTATCTACTCAAGAGGCTCCTACCTTCAAGACCCTACTTACTCACTTCTTTGAAGCCTCTGGGACCTCCATCAATGCCTCCAAATCCCAACTTTTCTTTTTTCATACACCTTCCATCACTCAGAGGAACATCGCCAGGATTCTGGGGTTCTCTATAGCTGTGCTTCCCTCGAAGTACTTGGGAGCTCCTTTGTTGGACTCAGCCATAAAACACGCTTCCTGGAGAACTCTCCTCGACAAGTTGGAATCCAGACTCTCTTCTTGGACTTTCCGTTCACTCAATATTGCTAGTACACTCATCTTGATCAAATCAGTGCTCCAGGCTATGCCTCTTTATCTCTTCTCTATCTTGGCAATGCCCAAATGGGTTCTCAAGATCATCCACAATCTACAGAGAAATTTTCTTTGGGGATCCTCTGGTCTCAATAGAAAATGGGCTCTTGTCAATTGGAATGAAGTCTGTCAGCCAAGATCAGCCAATGGGTTAGGATTGAGGGATCCCCTTCAAAGCAACAATACAATGGAGCTCGCATCTGGTGGAACTGGATCACCAAACCACATATACCTTGGGCACGACTATGGCAAGCAAAATATGCGCCAGGAAGTCAATGGGACGACCTTATCAAAATCGGTACGACAACTCTAGGCTCTTTGAATTGGAATGCCGCCAAGCTCCACAACGCCTTTATCCAAGAGCATAGTTTTTGGGAAATTCATTCGGGCATAATAGCTTGATTTTGGGAGGACTCATGGCAACAACTCCCAAAACTAGCCTCACTCTTCCACAAGCCCATCTAGCAAGCTTCTATGCAACAAGTTGATGAAATCCATATTCACCAGTTCTGGCAGCAGCAAATGCCCCAAGACTTTCAACTCTGGAAATCAGCTAGCACTTGGCAGGCAAATTGGAAAGGGGAAACCTACACAAAGATCGATTAGGAGTTAAAACACAAAAGGACTAAATACTCAGATCAAAAGGACAAGCTGTGATGGGGACACACGCCAAAAGGAATGTTTACTACCAAGGAAGCATACCAACTTTGCTATCCACCCTCGCAGGCAGACAAGGATCAGCTTTGGGACCAAGTTTGGTAACCAGGAATTTGGCCTAAGGTCTCCACTTTTCTATGGCTTTTGAGCAAGAGGCGAATCCTCACTTGGGACAATTTTCGAAAACGAGGATTCATTGGACCTTCTAGATTCCCAAACTGTAATCTCAACTCTGAAACCATCCTACATCTCATGGATACTTGTCCTCTAGCAACTCAATTATGGAAGAGAATTGACCAATGCAATAGAATATCAGGCAGACGACTGGGCGATATTATAGACACCATCAGAAAATGGCCAAAGCAACCTTTCCAAAGCCTTCTTCTCAATTCAATGTGGAACCTCCTCCCGGGATTTATTTATTGGATCTTATGGAAGGAGAGAAACAACAGAGTCTTCAACAACATCAGCAGGCCAATTGACACTCTGTGGCTTCTTCTGAAGCAAAATCTCCAAGAAACTCTTGCTATAAGACATTCGCAAGACTCGGACTTGCCAGACTCTCCTTAGGAACGCCTCATTATGAAAGCTTGGAACCTGGACCTCACCTTTTTGGCTCAAATCAAGTCTAGACCCCCAACCAGTTCCGCCTCTCGCCTCAATTGGTCCCCTCCTGCTTCCAACTCTTACAAATTGAAATTTGATGGGGTTGCCAAGGGAAATCCTAGGCCGGCTGGCTATGGCGGTGTCTTCAGGAATGAAATGGGCACAGTATTGCATATATATCATGGAACAATTGGCAAAGACACCAACAACGCTGCTGAATTGGAAGGATTATGGAAAGATATTTGCAGAGAAAAACAGAAAAAAAATTTCCCTCTTGAGGTAGAAGAGGACTCTCTTATCCTAATAACAACAGTCATAAGGATTCAAATAGGCACCTCGGCAGCTAAGATTGCCTCAAGCTGGAGGTTGCTCAGTAGACTGGAGCAAATTGAAGAATGGCTCAGGACCCCGTGGAGCATCACCTTCAAGCATATAAGGCGCACTGCCAACAAAGTAGTAGACATATTGGCCAATCAGGGGGTGAACCAGTAGCTCCCATTCTTCTCAAGCCCTCTTTGTGAATCAGATGATGCACAACTCAAACATGACTTCAATTCTTTGGTGCAACAGGATTATTCTATCCCGGATGCAGGTGAATAGTCAGTTCAAGGGTACGAAGGTGGTGTGGAGGGTGGGCAAGTGGCCACTCATAATCGCCAGATGTATTTGCAGGAGGATGGAGACATGGGTTCGCACAATCCTATTAATTGCAGCATTAACGCTACCCTCCCTTGAACACGATTTATCTGCGATGGCACCTGGTCTGGTCCTCATTCCTGTTTCTCCTCCGCGTGCTTTCAGGTTCAACGAGGGGGCAGTTCCTTGCTGTTCCTCAAGTGCCAACTCCATCACCTGCTTCCCTTCGGCTCTGGTTCATGGTGTTGACAGTCATCAGCGTGCTCAGTCTTCATTACATTCGGGCTGCTTACCCCTCAGTCGTCTCCTTGCCATTCCCTCCCCTTTTTTCAGTCCTGCTCTTCACAAAATGCCAAGAGAACGATCCAGAATGGGGTGCAGACGGGGCAATTCTCGTGGTCGAGCCTCCCACCGGCCTTCCTCTACCACATCAGACCCCTCGTCTAACGCTTCGGAGCTCTACTGCAACAGATATCCTGCTACAAGAAGTGGTAGGGGCAGGGGTAGAGTGCAAGTCATAGTAGAAGAATGTTCACATCATTCTCACTCGCATACAACCCGATTCTGCATTCCCTCCTCCCTTGGAAACTCATCCTTCATAGTTTTAGTTACAGCCGAGATGTGTGAGGACGCTGTGGATTCGGGGGAGGTTAATTCCGGGGCTCCTATGGAACATTGGAGGGCAGACCAGAACGTCTCCCAGCGACGAGATTTAGGTGGCTTGCCAACTCTGAATTCAAACACAAATGCTGACCCAAATGCACCAGCGGGAGGTGACCCTTCTAGTTCTGCAGCCCATCCTTCTGAATCCAAAGATACAGACCAATTTGGGTGCTGAATTGTAGAAGAACAACCATCAACCTCAGATGAACATTGAACGAGTCTGCGCCTTTGGTTTTTGGTTAGTTGCTGAAGATAGAAGTTCAACCCCCTCTAGATACATAGTTTTTCATGCTTGTAAGCTCCCTGAATCAGGTCTCTGTCATCTCTATATGTCAGTCTCCACTATGAGGGTGGCATTCTCTTATATGTTGGTGTCTCCATACGTTTATGTTTATGTTGGAATCTGTCCAAGAGCTAGTTGTTTACAAGTCAGTCCTGGTCACTGTCAAGGTCAGTTTTTGGTCACTGTATGGGTCAGTTTTGGTTACTATCATGATTCAGAATCTAATGTTTTCAGATACTACAAATCCTGATGTAAGTCAATAAGCAGGTTCTCTAGTAAGTACGTCAAGTGTTTTTTGTAAGAATGTGAACTCCATGGCTAGAACTCTCGAGGCATCTGCCTCTCTGTAATAACATTTTTGTATCAATATAGAAGTAGACCAATTTAGAAAAAAAAAGTGGAAGGATTTGACAGTAATTTTAAATATGTTATGAATTAAGAGGAAATGATTAAACAAGAATGAAATAAGTGAGATTTTATATTTCTTGCTCCTTTAATACTACCGGAGTAGGAGGTGTACTAGTTACTTGGCAGATTGCTCAATTGTTATAAGCATGCACTAAACCTTTACTAGGAAACACGTTCTGGGTGTCTCCATGGCATGTGTAGACTCTATTGTTAGGCGTCCAAAATATTGAATATAGGTTGAGTACTGAAAGTTTAATGTCTAATGTTATGAATTAAAGCTAGTTTAAAAGGTAAAAATTTAACCAAAAAAATAATTAATATGGTATAAATTTATAAGTGATTTTATAAATAAAATAATTTATAAAATTGTTTATAAATATTAAGTAGAATATAATTGAGGTAGACAAATTGCTCAATATATTATGAGTATGTGGATCATATTATATTTTCATATTGAATAGACTCTATTAGATATAAACATTTCTATAATATGCACTAATATACTCTATATATCAGTTTTTTTCATAAATTTATAAATTAAATCAAATAAAATTTATATAAATATTTAATACATAAAAAAATACAAAAATAATTAATAATTCAAAAATAATATTTTTTACCTTAATATAATCCAAAATAAAATATCAAAATGTAAAATGAACCCAAAAAAAATACTTAACTATTTAATAATTTTTAAAAAAATATGTTAATATAAATTTATTTTAAAATTATTAGATTATATATTTAACATTTTATATATAGTAATGAAAAAAACATAAAGTGACCCTAACCTTAAAGACAACTGTGGCAGTATTCTTTTCAAGCGATTGTCATCATCAATTTGAGTTAGAAAAAAAAAGATTAAATTCCAAAAGACAAAAAGAAAAAAGCAGAGCTTCATACACTATTTTTAGTCTAGTGGAGGTTAAATTATCATTCTTTTATTCATTCCAAAGACAAAGATAACAAAGTCAATCCTCATATTAATAGTTAAGATAAAATATGGAATACTCTTCAAAATGTCCTCTCAAAGAGAATTATGTTTTAAATATGGTTACGTATTATAGTTCTAAGTAAATATTGATTTTTCTTATATTTTAATGGTTTTAATTAAAGTTATTTTTTTTGCCATTTATAATCAGAAATTTGAAAATGCATTAAACCACTAATAATTTAGTTATTTCAAAATTCATTTTATATATTGCATAAATTCAATACATATCAAGTTTTACTTTTATAGTCTAAGAGAAATATCTAACATGTAATTTTTTTCAAGCATTTTGGAATTCTCATGAATGATATAGCTATTATTATTATTATTATTATTTAATAAATTTAAATTGTCACAAAGTTTTTGAATCATTTATGGGGTGTTAATTAATTAGTTTGTTTTTAGTTTAGTCTCCAACAAGTCTCAATTCAAATTTTATGATGAGTAATTGAAAATGAAAACCACTTTTGGAAAAATAACTTTACTAAAAATCATGCATAAAACTTATCACACATAAAACTTTAAATTCATAATTAATATGATAGAGCCCATTCTAGTATATTAACTCATAAATAAAAATCCTCTCATCAACCAGTAATCCACATTTTTAAGAAATACATTGGTTGAATAATATTTACTATTTACCTTAAGAAAATATATTTTAAGAATAATATATCAATTTTCACTTAAGTGAAATTCTGATTAAAATCCACTGACATATCATAAATTATAATCCAAAAATTTAATGGTTTATCGTTAAAACATCTGCAAAAATTTTAACTCATAAAAAAAAAAATAATCCTCTCATCAATCAGTAACTCCACATTTAAAAAAAATACACCATTAGATTGAATAATATTTACTATTTACCTATTTAAAAAATTCATATTTTAAGAATAATATATCAATTTTCACTTAAGTGAAACTATGATTAAAAATCTATTGACATATCATAAATTGTAATCCAAAAATTTTAATTGTTATTGTTTTAACATCTCCAAAAATTTTGACACGTGTCGAATCAAACCAGGTAAAATTTTTGAATGGCCTCCGAGTTTTGGCAGATGCCCAGTTAAAGTACACGTAAACGAAATTAAGAAAAACTAAATCGAAATAAAAAGCATTTATGAAAGAGGTGATAATTTTTTTAGAATAGTGCATTTCGCTCATAAAAAAGGTGATTTATTTTGGAAAAGTGCATGTTATCTAAGACATTCATTTTTTAATTGTTCAAATATTTCCAAATTTTTTGACACTTTTCTAATCGAACCATGTATCGAGAAAATTTTGAATAGCGTAAGGGTTTTGGCAGTTGTCAAATTAAGCTATACCTGAAAGAAATTAAGAAAAACTCAATCAATTACAAATCATTTATCAGAGGTGATATTTTTTAACAAAAATGAACTTCACTCCTAAAAAGTTGGTTTATTTTACCAATAAAGTTGATTTCTTTTTAACCAAATAATGCGTTGCTTTGACAAATATTTTATTTTAGCTGCGCCTGTTTTTGCAAACCTTTTCAGTGCAGATGTGCTCAAACTATGGTAGCAATTTATAGTTCCAACCTAAAATCAACACACTTTTACATTTTGAATGTGTCAAAAGTTTTACAGATAAATAAAAACTTTATAGCCTTAAAAAAATTGAGAACGTGATCCAGATAATAGATGATTTGTTAGAGAAGCGATAAATTTATCAAAAAGAAATGTATTTAGGGCATATATGAAACCACATCTCAATAATAAAAGATAAACTTTAGAAAATTTGCATCTTTTACTAAAATGCTTGTAATGAAAATATAGGATATAGCAATCCATTATAGTTTTAATGAAAATTGAAAATTTGTGATTATTTGATAATTTTAAAGATATTTTTGATATTATCATAATAATTATAATTTTTTTTTAAATATGCTTAAAAAGATATATTTTAAATAATATACCATATAAAATGAATAATAAATTTGATAATCAACACAAAATTATATTTTAAATATTTGTGTGTGGTAAACATATAATTTCCATTATTTTGTAATATAAAAATGACTTATACAATAAAAATAAATAATAAATTATAATTCCAACACAAAATTATATCTTAAATATTTGTGTCTAGGAAGATTAACACATAATTTTCATTATTTTGCAATATTAGAATGACTCTAGGCATTTGTAACTCATCTATCACACTTTATATTTAGATAGTCACTATTGGTTAGTCCCTCTAGATTAGAATAATCCGCTGGTTGGTTTGTTATTAACCTTCCACAAAAATGGATTAGAGTAATCGGTTGGTGGTCGTTTTGTTATTAACCTTTTGTTATTAAAACTAATTTTTAATGCTTGACATATATTATATACAAATTGTGTGTATTATAGAAACTTCAAAAGTTACCACCTACACCGCCATGCAAATACCTAGCTTATCTCGATTGTTGATTCCACGAATATTTAGGAATCACACAGACATGGAAATACCTAGCTTATGTCGATTGTTGATTGTTAAAGCTAGAGGAGATTTTAGCACCTTTTTCTAAATTCATTTCATTCATATCTTACGTGGGATCAAGGTTCTGGTAGAAAAACAACAATTCAACATTGAATATGTCATCCAAATTATGAATTTCCCATGATGTAGAAGTCGAGGATTGATTTGGTATCTTTGTTATTATTACTTTGTATATTGAAATGGTCATACAACAACAGTGATATCATATGTAAATATTCAATGCAAGGAGACCATGCATTTGTAAACAGCATATGGACTACTCGGCTCATGACAATCTTGATGACTAAGTTCTTTTATTTCTGAATTTTAAAGGTTGGTTGAAAGCAGTCATGGAGGCATCTGTTTGGGGGATATGACCCTTGCACTGAAAAATATTCCAAAATTTACTTCAATCTACCTGAGGTACAAAAGGCTCTTCATGCCAATGTTATAGGAATTCCTTATGAATGGACGACTTGCAGGTTTGTAGTCGTATTGTGTCTCTGATCTTGTCCTGCTGCTTTTCCATTATCTGTAATAGCGTTCATTCACTAATCTGGTCTGTTTTCTTTCCTATATATAGTGATACAGTTGGTGAAAATTGGGGAGACTCTCCTAGATCTGTGCTATCAATTTACCGAGAGCTTATAAAAGCTGGACTACGCATTTGGATGTTCAGGTCACCACTCACTATGCATGTCATTTCTTTAATCAGAACATGGCACAGGAAACTTGTTGTTGGTATTTTTGCTTTTGTCTTCTATCATGAGTCTGCTCAGAAAGACTAATCTTGTTGTTTGTTGGTTTGCAGTGGAGATACTGATGCAGTGATTCCTGTAACCTCTACCAGAAATTCTATAAATGCGCTTAAGCTTCGCACGGTTACTCACTGGCATCCTTGGTATAACAATGGGCAGGTGAGTCATCTTTCTCTTATCTGTAAGGGCATGAAAATGCAATGGTTGCCTGTAGGGCAATGCATTTGTTATGATGCTCACCATTGTTCTATTTCTAGTAGGCATGAGAAATAGAAATTGGCAACGTTCAATGATGGTAGAGATAACTCTCGAATTTCAACAGAATATTTGCTCGTATCAGTATGAATGTTGACAGTTGTCTGTGATGCCCAGGTGGGAGGATGGACTCAAGTATACGAAGGGCTGACATTTGTAACAATCAGAGGAGCAGGCCATGAGGTTCCATTGCATGAATCTGAAAAGGCCTTCATACTCTTCAAGTCCTTCTTAGAAGGAAAACCGATGCCAGTCTCCACAAACCTTGTAGATACTTTATAGTGATTGTTAAAGTCAGAGGAGATTTTAGCACCTTTTTCTCAATTCATTTCATTCATATCTTACGTGGGATCAAGGTTATGGTAGAAAAATAGCAATTCAGCATTGAATATGTCATCCAAATTATGAATTGCCCATGATGTAGAAGTCGAGGATTGATTTGGTATCTTTTTTCTTATTACTTTGTATATTGAAATGGTCATACAACAACAGTGATATCATATGTAAATATTCAATGCAAGGAGACCATGCATTTGTAAACAGCATATGGACTACTCGGTTCATGACAATCTTGATGACTAAGTTCTTTCATTTCTGAATTTTAAAGGTTGGTTGAAAATAAATATTTTATGATAAAGTATGTTGTAGTATATGTAGTTTCACTGGAAAGTCAGGACGTTAGTAGTCTAAATCTTCTCCATATATTACATAGTATGAGCGCAATCCAATACCCAATTCCTCTAACAAAAAAATCCTATCACCTATTTCTAAATTCATTTCATTCCTATAATACAAAGAGGGAAACAACAATTAAGTATGGAATATATCATCCAAATTATGCATTATCCACGACGTAGAAGTTCAAGATTGATTTGGTATCTTTGTTATTACGCCGTAAGGCGTTTCCCTCTGAAATCAACTTCCCTCATTGCCTACCTGTCATTTTGTGCACCACACGATTAGATGTTAGACGATTAAACAAATTTCAAGCATTAGATCAATGGCAAGGGGAAGAGACACGGGAGGAATGGAAACGGGACAGGCATTTTATGTTATGGTATTTGCGCCGTGGAGTTCGTTCCACATGGGATTCGCTGGCAACATGGATATAGAACCCGGAAGATGTCGAACAATAGACGGTAAGAAATGGCATTGCTCACTCAAATATTAGAGCCTACAAACTCATCTATGTTATCAGTGATAAACGTTGGAGTTAGGCATTTGACTGATTCAGGAAAAAAAAGGCTGAATTATCGTTACAGAGAGTCGAGGAACAACCAAAGTGGTTGCAGGGTCAGCGTAGCAGGCAAGTCAAATATTGGATGTGAGGCAAGTGTCTCGATTGTTGAGAATATAATGTCTTTGTGGGTGCAATGTGGATT
>APFE030786380.1:51951-73940 GCA_000404065.3 Pinus taeda | reverse complement strand
AACTAATTTTTAATGCTTGACATATATTATATACAAATTGTGTGTATTATATAAACTTCAAAAGTTACCACCTACACCGCCATGCAAATACCTAACTTATGTCGATTGTTGATTCCACAAATATTTAGGAATCACACAGACATGGGCACGGTTCTGTCTGATTCCCAAATATTTGGGAATCAACAATTGACATAACGATGTCAATGCCAATGTCCGTGACACCTACACCAACAAAATACACTAACAGAAGTTCGGGTATATGGAGCAAGTTTCATACCCATGGGTCAAGAGTTGAGTAGCTACGCATAATTCGAGCACCAATAGTCACATATTTTCCACGTGTAGTTCTACCATCAATAATCACATATTCCATAATAGTAGGGACAATTGACCATATTTACCTATAAGCACCAATGACAATTTTGCAAGGAAGAGTCTACACTCATATCGTCTCAAATAATCTCCATTGGGATTGCCTCAAGACTCTCAATGTCTCTTTCAATCCTCTTGAATTAAGCTTTTCGGCTCAGTATCCCACTCTATATTTTTTTCGGCTTTGTAGTTTTTTGTTTTGGTTCTGTACAAAATACAAATAAAAATATTTAGAATCTGATTTACAAATGTAAATGAAATTGTATTTATATAACATCACTACACAATACTTAAATGCATTACCTAATTTCATTTATGTAACATTATACCTTATGCCTATTTGCTCGAGTCGCCTAGCTGCTTGTTCTGTAACACTATGCATTAATATGCCTGTGTTATAGAGTCAGATTGCTGCTTATTCTGTAGTATTTATCTGTGATGCCTGCAGGTCATGCCTATGCAACCCCTTCCCTTCGCGAATAATTTAAGCCCCAAAATCCTCACTATTATATGATCAAAGCCTAGGGACTATGTCAAACTATGTCAACTTAATAAACTCTTAAACTCTACATATTTTACATAGCTCTCATAGATATAAACTATTGTTGTATAGAGACTGTAACATTTGCTCCAAACAATATATATATATATATATATATATATATAATATATAATATATATAATAATATTATATATATATATATATATATTATATATCACTTAGTTGCGCATCTCTAATTTTTCATGAAACTCCTTCTCCAAACTATTGCATAAGTATTCCTTATGAATTGCAAAATAGATTTGTTTTACCCTTCTCTTTGCATCCCATTGTTTGTATTATCTTCCCCTAGTCACATCTCGACCTATTATATTTTTACAGGAATATCACTCAAAACAACAAAGCCAATTGATAAATTTGTTAAATGCACCAAACTAATGCCATGAATAAATTTGCAATCAATATGGATTTTCTCACACTCAATTTGTTGTGGGGTTAATGCCTCATGATACAACACAAGAAGTCATTTTTATTCTCAAACGGGATTTCCTTCAAACTATGCTACGACTTCTAGTTTTTGAGAGAATTGAAATTGTGATAAATGGTAGAATGGGCACACGGCCTTTTAGAACTAGGTTTTAATTGAAAAAATCATTTTCAAAATGAAAAACGGAATAACCATGCATGTTTTGTTATGTTAGGTTAGGTTCCTATTGATTGGAGTCATTGAGTAAGTTTGCCAAGAGCTTGATGAGTTACATTGATTCATTTCAAATTGTTTCAAAAACATTTACTCACATAGGAACATTTGCCAGCATCAACTCGCATAAGTGTAAGAAATTTGTGCTTAGGTGCTTGGTAGTACATACAATGCTGACCTTACCACCACACCTTTCTAATGACCTTGAAGGAAATACTTTTAGTTAAATTACCTTTTATAACGATTGAATCAAACAACTTCTCATAGATGAGCTACTTTTGGTAGGTTTGGTAGGCGAATTACACTGAATCTACATAAGTTTTGATAATAAGTGGATAAAGTGGATGCCTGAATATGGAAAAAAAATGTCACATACCTCATGCTATTGAATGCAATGACCTAGGTATTAATCCAAAAGGACAAGTATTGTAGAGGTTTGGGCTAGACTAGCTAGATTGACTTTAAAAAACCCTAAATTCATGTAAAACAAAATCAAAGCCAATGTTTGAGCAAAGTAAGTAATAACTTGTGCAGTATTACCTTAATATCCCATCCCAAGTAGAAACAATGTAAACTTTGAAACGAGAACTGATACGATTAGCTGTTTTGCAGAAGTAGCGAAAAAGTGATCCGATTTTGAAAAGTGGTGATGCAAAATACACAATTTTTTTAGCATAGTTTTTGACACTTAATTTTTTTTTTTTATGTACATTAGTTTTTAGAATGTTAGTGATTTGCATGTTGATTTTAAAAGGTGATGATTCTGCATCACGCCCTTTTCTAAAAGACCTATTTTTTGACTTTAATTTTTCTAATGTATTAAATGCGAATAATTATTTTTTAAATTTAACAATTTTTGAAGTGGTCTTCTTCTTCATATTTTTTATTTTATTTTTTTTGTAGTGAGGTTTTTATTTTTTTGCATAGTTCAAGAAGAAGGTCAATATTTTAAAGTTTCGATATTCTACATATCTATATATCTTTAATTAATTTTTCAATGCACATCAAATAATTGTCTCTAAAATCAATAAATTTTAACAAATGACATAAAAATAATCATTTTCAACATAAATATAACTAAAAATTACACATTTTGATAATTTTTTGCTAGAAATGACATATCAAAATCACAATATTTATAGGAAAAATTTAACAAAAAATGGTTAAATAATATTTTTTTTATGAATTTCATGTCAAAAAATAATAATGATCAATGTTTTTTTCAAAAAGTAATGATTCACATAAAAATAAAAGCAAAAATCACGTAATACAAATATTGAACACATAACAACATAAATTGAATGCTAATTCTCCTCATAAAATGTCAAAGTAAAAAACATTACAAGCATAGCTAATTAATACTTACAAAAAATGAGCTTGATTTCCAAGCATAACTAAAACTCAATCAACAATATCAGTAATCCAAACTCTTCATCCTCTAGAGTTTCATCATTGTCTTCTCCCACAATGTTTTCTGCTTCATTTTTCTTATTTTCCTCTTCTAATGGATCTTTGATGTCTTTGAATCCCCAAATGTATGCCTTTCCAATAATTCCATGTAATGGTGGTTGAGGTTCCTTTGCCTTTTTTTCGTGATTCACTAAAATCCTCTTTCTTCAACCCAATTTCTTGCATTACATCTGGAAGAAACTGAAGAGCACTAACTCTTTGCTGAATAAATTTGCACTGTAGTGGATCTTTTTCAATGGTAATGAAATTTGATCATTTTTGTAGGCAACATTCTAGTGTTGTACCGAATTATCAGGCACAAAAGAAATAATGAAGTAAATTAGTATAATGACATATGAATTAAGAAAGAATATATTGAAATTCAATTCTATATAATAAAACTTACCTGAACCAGAAAATAAATCCAGAACCCAATCTCCTTCATTTGAGCATATGTCTATAAGATAGTTAATCAATGACTATGGTTTTTTGATAAATGTTAACTATCTATCATTTCATTTCTTTGTCTTCATATGTTAGTTTTTTCACAGCAACATCATAAACTGGTACTTGGCTATGACTCTTTCCATCTACCAGATTAAAATGCATAGATATATAGCTATAATACTTTACCCAACTATCAACATGGATGAACTCACAATCATTTATAAATGGTTTATCTTCACGATTAAAAAGATCTAACTTTTTCTTGTAACATGAAATAGTAAATTTTCAATTAACTTGTACATAATGAATTTTTAAATATTAATCAAACATACATTTTCAACGTCTTACCATGTAAGTTGCATCCTTGAGTTTGTTTTCCCCTTGAAACTTCACAATAACATTTCCAATTGTGTGCCTGAATGAAATGTCACAAATATCAATAATGGTGATTATGTGACTTCTACAAATCCGGCAACCACTTTACTGAGAGCTTGATAAGTATAAGGGTCACTATCATAGTCAATGTTTGGGATATTGAAGCCATGGGGAATATCCATGATAACTAGGGAATAATCCCTTTTAGGTATGAGTTTAGTAATGTCTTCATAGTTGCCTTGTATTACCTGATATTGAATAGTGTTAAGCCCATTCCAAATGAAATGAGTAAGAGTTGGATCAAGTTCAACATTCCTAAGACGCTACTCCTTCAGTCTTTCGATCTTAATTTTTCCAACAAAGGTTCTAAAACTATTTGGTGCTCCATTTGCATCCTTCCTCATATTTAATAAAATAAACAAATATATGTATAAGTTATAAAATAAAAATAGTATACATATGAATAAAACTGAATGTATAAATCAACATACCTTTTTAAACACAAGATAAAAAAAAAAAAATTAGTGTTGATGTAGAGCTTGAATCTCAATAGTGCAGTACAACATCATCCGAATATCTTCATTCAAAAATTCAACCATTTGTTCTTGTATTTTCATGTAAACTTTGTGACTGAATAGATAAAGTAGAAAAATTTAATATAATGATATGTATAACAAATACTACCAAGAAGAATATGTTATATTTAAAAGAAAATTATAATATAGAAATAAGTAAAAATATTTGAACAAAGTTACTTTTGAAATTCCTCAAACATTTTCTCCAATAATAATTCCCTTAACCTCACACAAGATAATATTGTTTTGACAAGTTTTTCACCCTTGACTCCTTGCAATTCTCCCCAAGGTGTGATAATCATATCTTCTGCAACCTGCTTCATCTCAGGACCTGATTTACTGTTGCTACATATCAATGGTTTAGAACTTTTGACCTTCTCGTTTTTAATGCCAATGTTCTCCCACATGATAAAAATCTCATTAATCAATTTCCATACCTCTCCAGTTCTAAATGCCAACTCGAAAATGTTATCAATACTTCTCAATATATCAGTATTTATTATGCCGCATTTTGAATTGGTTTTCTCCTCAATTTTATAGCCTATTTCCATACAACATTCCTTTCGGAAATCTACAGTAACATTTACCTTATCCCCACCACATTTTCTTCAAATTCACTATGAATAAATCTGACCCTTTGGAAGAAAGTCATAGACGGTAACGTACCCCTTTGGCCTATCCCGGAATAATAGCTTATTAGGCTCCCAATTCCATAAATTTTTCTTCTTTTATAGCTAAGATCTAACTATTGTCTTACATAATATATTCATCGTGGCAGGAACAAGTATTATTCCTGTTACTATACTCATTTCTTAACAACTATTACAATCTCATAATATCACATCATTCTTTTATTCTTTATCGAATCTGTAATGGGAACCCTTAGATTTGTACAAACAACTTATATATAGAAAAAGCATCATTGAGTTTGAAAGAATAATCCTTATCGGAAGAAATTCCTCTACTTATGCAATTAGAAACATGATCCCCTAAGTGCTCCACATGCACTAGAGTTACCACTTGATGTTAAATGTAACAACTATCTTAACACTATTATATGAGCATTTCAGAATAATGACTTCAAGGAGACATTACAGAAACCATTAACATGACACACTATAGTCATCATTTTCCAACTCCTTATGTATGTTCAGAGGAATACTGACATGCACCTCAAGCTCATAATAGTTGCAGTCATTACAGAAGAAAAGATTAACATCGATAATCTATTTATGAATATTTGTCACATGAAAATTCTATGATGAATGGGTCCTAGAACTATTATCCACTGAACATGCTTCTACATTTAACTTCACACTAGAATGAAACATGCATAAGAAATCCATCATTCCCATAGTAGAGATAAATTTAACCATCCTTATATCTGTGATAAATGATTTTAATCTCATAACAAGTAAGGAAACACATACCATGCAAGTGAATATCATCAGATTAGAGAGAAATATCGTTAAATATATTAATACATAAGCATATATTATTCATCAAGCATTCTCAGGGTGAAGAAATTAAGAACTCTTCTCACAAGCAACTAGAACGATAATAGAGAGAGAGAATAAGAATCATCATACACACATTCCACATCTGACACCAACTAAACCTCACTTAGAGGGAGGAGCACTACCACCTAGCCATGAATCACCTCTGATTCCCCCCGAGCAGAAGATCTAGCCAAGGATCAATTGTACTCAATTGATCGATGCACTTGGTTTTTAATACCCTCTTTCATGATTTAGTTACCATTAGCAATATTTTGCTTTATAGATTTTTCTATTTTCCTAGGTTGTTAATGAAAAAGCTCATCTTTATCTCCCACAATTCTTTTCCACATAAAAGCTTGACTTTATCTCTTGCAAAGATTTTATGTCCAATGGATATTTATCTCCCATCCATCTAATGGATATCTAATCCATCCAAGCTTATCTATAATCACATCTAGAAGCTTTATCATGAAACATTCATCTCTATCCCATTCCTCATGGGATTTGGAAAACATCTCCTCTTTCTTGGTGCTCCACCCTCCAAGTGATTTGTTTTATTAATTTATTTAATAACACATTTTCTTTTAATAATACATATCACCTAGCTTTCCTCAGCTTAGGTTTAGGATAGTTTAATCCACAAAGGAGGGTATCAAACCTAGCTTTCCTCAGCTTAGGTTTACAAACATTTAACATACAAGTGAGGATATCAAACCTAGCTTTAACTTAGCTTAGGTTTACAATAATTTAGTACACAAGAGAGGGGTGTTACATACTCCCCCCTAAATTTTACACTGTCCTCGGTGTATCACTACATCATGTTCTCGTTCATAGGTAGCTGGTTTCTGAATCAACAACTCTCATGGCTCTGTCATCTAATGCAATTTTCCGGATGTACATCGGTCACAATGAGTGGTTCCAGCGCTTGTCCTTCCATAGCTACATCGGTCTCAAGGAGTGCTCTCCTTTAATAGCTACCTATAACATTTTTTTCAAATCATTTGTGAGAATTTATAGATGCCAAAGTTTAAGTATGATAATATCACAATCTATTACTTAATATTATTAAATCAGTTATTTCTTATCATTTATTTTATCTGAAGAATTCATGTTCTCTGCTTGCATTCTTTCAAGCCTTTGTATTCTTGTCGAAAACCTACTTCTTACAATCTCTCTGCATACAATACATCAGTTAGCATATTTTTCCACATTAATATGCATGTAAGGACATAACATATTAGTTCACATAACAATATATATTCACACACACAAGACAACACAACACATATATATATTCAGCATAACTATATGTATGCCAAACTGTGATTAACCACAATTACTTATACCAAACTTACTTTCCTTCTTTTGGGTAACCTCCAGACTGATTTACCTAGCCAGACCTCTATCCAATGACTCTATGCATACCTACACACAAGGTATGTTATACATACAAATACACATTTCATTTTTCAACCTTGTAGCATATGTAGTTCTACGGTCCCATATGTATTGTTGTACATAGTCCATCTCGGGTACAACCTATAATACCACCCTCATGGTATCACCTGCATGAAAAAACTTTGTCCACATATTTTCCTACGATGTGAGTATCATAGCAAACAAATCTGCTCAGTTGAAAAGAAATTTGTATGAGTATGGTTCATTTCTGTAATCATAGAGAGTTCTATCAAGTGCAGATCATTTCTAGATTTCATTCAGTTACAATATCAGTAGTATAGTACTGTATTCATGCACATTTTCATCATAACTTCTGCTTAATGTCCTAAATCAGGATATTAGCTCATAGATTATCATATCATAATTCATCCCATATGGTTTACTATTGCCATTTGTATGCCTCAACAACTTCTTGGGCATGCATAATTTAGCGTAGTTATACATGAAAGTTTTTATTACCAACACTCCTTTTAGTTGTAAGTGTTTATGATCTCAGGGTATTTACATGTTAGCTCATCCTTAACATTAAATCACCCTTTCCCAAAAGATGAGTTATCTATTTTATGAATTCTTGTTTGATTTACACAACATTTCCTTATGTTTTCCAGACACCTTAGCAATGCAATCCAATAAGATGACCTCTCAAAATTGCGTGATAAAAATTATGCATTTTTATTTATATGATATAAATATGTTTTAAATAGATTGTTGGATACCATTTAATTGGCACAGTGGTTTGTACCATTTTGTGCTACTTATTAATTACCATGGTTTGTACTGAAGACTACTTATAAGTTCCATTATGCATATCCATCGAACATGCATATGTCCTGGAACTCTGTTTAAGTTAAGTTTCCCCTTAATCATACTTTTTTCCAGCTAAAGATCACATCACATTGTGTGTAGATTCATTAATCAAACAGTTAAATTGAATGACAATTTATACAGGTTATATAGTCTTGTATTATAAAATGTTATCACCATCCTTTACCTTGGTATAATAATTTCATAGCAAGTATACCATTTATAAGTTGTTCATATAGCATGATGACCATAGTTTAATCTCTGTCGAGAATCATAGTCTAGTTTTATGACAGTTATGATTATTGCATTCATGAAGGCCACATATGTAAGGGGGTCACTTCAAGTAATGATATTTTCGTCCCATGTGCATTACTTACTTTTAGGGCATTTGTTCCCTATTGCATGCTATAACAACTTTATTATAGTATTTTTCCTGTAAGACTAATAACCTTCAATTCCCTTTGTCCAACATGACTCTTAAACATAGTCACGCATATTTTGCCTATTTATTGTGGGCACATAACAACCCATGCATCCATGCTAACAAAATATAATTTCAATAAGCAACTCAAATCCACTGCATGGAGGAAACACCAAATTTATACATGTTATGCATATTTGTAAGCACCGATAGCAGTCTAACATTGATTCTACAAGTCACAACTATGCCCAACATCTAGGCAACAAAACCTATAGTCTATCACAACATAATAACAACTCCACACTACTTCACCAATATAATAATTAGGTCAATCACATTCTTTTCCTCTACAGAACATACTATCCCTTAATAGGCATTGATGTAACCAACATATTTATGATTTTTGAGCAATGACTTTTACTTTCTTTCGGCATGTAAGGGACCATCAATACCAGAATTCATCAGGAAGTGCTTACATGGAAGATTCATATGACTCACTATTATGCATGGATATTAAGCATGATCCTCTTAAAAACATATTTACTCAGCCAGACTATGGTAACACATGCAATTCATGACAATGCATGGTTATATGTATCATTACACAACCATACAACAATGATACAACCATGGTTCTCTTTATTATCTAATCTTCTTTTCTAAGGTCAGGTGATTTTATTTAGCCATGCATCTATACTGCAATTATACCAGTCACCATTTAAATCTCTTACCTATTGGAACAATCAATTCCAATATAGTTTTCGACATGGTTCATCAACCAATTTATGTCATGGTTTGGGATGTTGGTCCAATGGTAGGAATTGTGTTAGAGGTTTTAAGAAAAACTTTCTAAGTTCTCTTTGTCACTCACAATACCAATTTTGCCCAACTTTTCTTTTATGTCCATCTAGTTTCTATCATGCATACATATGTATTTTACCTTCACTTTCAATACCACAATCTCCACATGCTCAAGCATGACTATTTTGGAGATCAACCCACCAAATAAACTAGAATTGCAGGTAGAAAATTTGCCTATCAATGAATTATTGTTATGACAAATGTGGGTCATTTCGACAATGAATTATTGTGACACATATCAACAATGGCCTTTTTATTAGGATGATTATCCCACTCTCGTCACTAAGTATTGAGATTTCTTCATAGAGTCGACATGGAACATGATAGCAATGGCTATAAATTATAAATATTATGTCGCGTTCTATGAGTGAATTACTAACAACATCATCAATTACAATGTATTTACTGTATAATGCAATATACATCAAATTTTTGTTTCGGTTGCAGTAATAAAGTTACACAATACTTATATTCACTATGACCTTAGCACATGTGAGCCTCCTCACTCTCTCACGTCATCATTACTTTTGAATAAAAGAAACTATAACATTCTAAATCCACAATTATAGCCATATGTAATGATTAGTGTTGCACTACACTATTAAAATTCTTTATTCACTCCTTGTGTACCATAATCATCAGTATCACTTGTACATCATGGTTACCGATAACTTAGTTTTAAGAATTTTCATATCATGGCCTTCTCAATCACTCCTCAATCGTGACGATATATATTAAATTTATTTTTAATCATGAGAGGTATTAATGCTCATGAGAGGTATTAATGCATGAACGCACATACAAATATCATTATACTCCTGCGATGTTCTTAATAATTTATAGGACATAGAGAGCAGTCTTTCATATTAATCACATAGCAATCCTTACTATGTGATTAATCCAAAAGACTGCTCTCTACATTATGGATCACAAAAGTCTTAAATCTAACAATTTATAAGACGATTAGCTGTAGATCCCGGAGCTATCCCAACATGCATAACCCCGAGAATTTCATTGTAGGACTCATTAATTTGGTTCATAGTTTAAATGTGAAATTTGACCGTAGTCACTAATTCATTAGATTCAGCTATTATAGGAATGTTAATTGTTATAACTCCAACATGGTCGCTGATGTGGTCCTTGAATTCCTCAATAAAACAATTTTGTTAGCTTAATTCTTAATCATATATAGCAAGAATATTTCTATATCATTAATGGTTTAACCTTCAGGCACCATAGAAATTAAAGATTTAGGATTAACGGTATCTTGAAGTCTTCATAGAAACATACACATGCAATGCAGTTGCTACTGCCTGATTCCCATGGTGTTGTCAGAGTAATAGTGACACAGTATCTTATTGCAGTTAATCAAACAAATACTCTAGCTTGACAAAAATAATATACAGTGTTTGGAGCCATTAAACAAGTTTAGAAAATTTCCATTTACAGAGCTCGTATTCGTCAACCAACAAACAAATACAATGGTTCAATACCTATATTTCATGTTTTAAGGAGAATTAGAATAGCCCTAGAGAATAAACTATTATATTTCAGGTAAAATGACTAAATTTCGCAAGGGTTCAAAGCTCCCCTTAAGCGGTAAAATTGACTCAACATACAGCAGTCTCTTCTCAAATAACAGGTCAAGATCATGCAGACGATAAAATCCATAGCTCTTAGCCGGAAATTATTCCATTAAATAATGTAAAGTCGATAAAATCCACGGCTCGTAGCCATAAATTTCCCCATTAAATACATATTAGAATTAAAACAAGAATTAATACAACCAGTGTTCAAAATGTTTCTCATTGAGGAAATTAAACCTTTCGGAATTAACTTAGATTTCCTGTGCATACCTGGTCAGTAAGGGCATTAGATTTCGAATTTTTGGCATAAAAAACTGAGCAAAGAAACCCTCTAGCCTTCGAGCCCATTAAATGTGTAAGGCACCAACAAACCTTTAAATCGCAAAACAAAGGAAAACTGGAATAAGAAAGATAGCCATCAATATTCAAATAAAATGCAAAAGGGAAATGTTTACCGAGTTAGACAGTGAAACCCAACCAAAAGCAGGAGAAACCATAACCATAGACTTGAGAAAATGAAAAGAAAACCCTCGGTTACCATGACAGGACTATGAGGTAGGTATGATACACTATCGAACGATAATAGTCAACCTCAGACTCGCCTCAAGGAGGAAGATCCATACCAATTAGTAGAGGGCAAGCCAGCAGACGGAAAACGCAACCAAGGACGAGTTTCTCCACCCGACCAGGGCTTAGTTCCACATGAGGCCGCATCCAATATCCGTTTGGAAGAGTAGAGCAACACCATCAATCGTGCATAGGTATCGAAGCCATGCAAAATGTAGCTGGAAGCTATGGGGAAGGCTCCAGATAAGGGATCAATAACCTAGGGCGGTCAGCTGCCCGAGAAGTTAACAAGTGGTGTTAGTGTCTATACCTTCTGACTTAAGAAATTAACGCTTTCAATAAAATCTATATACAAATGATATTGCAGAGGTCCATTCAAATTCAGAGTAAATGATAGTTGTACCTTCAGGTTTTGATTATAGTATCAACAACAAAGATATTATCCTTTGTAATTCCCAATACCAACTAAGTACCGAAATAGAATTATCTGACTATGTAGAAATAAACAAAATATTTTGGTATTTATATATGTGTATGATCCTCTAGGCTTGAGCCATACCTTGAGAACTGTGGTTTGAGAAGGCCGGTAAAAGTCACCTTACTATTTAAAATAAAAATAAAATATTTTCTAATAATACTAAATTGGCTATAATAAAATAATATGAACATAGTTGTTTGTTAGTTCAACTTTTGATCAACTAAAAACATTTTCGTATAGATAAATAATTATATGGTTATAATATTAAATAGAGATATCATTAATTATAATTAATGTCTTATTTAAATTTGATAACACATATGTAACTATATATCGATACGAAAATATATTGTTTCTAGTTGCACAATGAGATAATTAAACTAACCAAACAAATATATTCATTATTATTTTTTATTATTATAGCTAATTTAGTACTTTTATTTAGAAAATGTTTTATTTTATTTTAAATACTAAGGTGACTTTTACCGGCCTCCTCAAGCCACAAGTCTCAAGGTACGGGTCAAGCCTAGAGATCATAGACAACTTGAAAAAAAAAATCACTAATTATATATATAATCAATGTACTTTGTTTAAGTTTGATAAAAAATATATTGAACTATATATAAATACCAAAATATTTTGTCTATTCTACATAGTATATAATAAAAACTAACTATATATATATATTATATATTTATTATGAGCAATTAAATATTTTTAGTTAAAAAATATTTTAATTTTATTTTAAACCATTTTTGTTTCAATTCCACATAAACTACACATCACTCTTATAATAACTTGTACACATCTCAAATTCATATTAAATAGAAAGGAAGTTACAATTACTCTTATACTAAAATGTAAAATATACCTCTCAACACAACAAAATTATTCGATTTTAAAAACCATAAACTAACTTATATGAAATAATGTAACAGTAATTTTATATCTGTTATGATTCAAGTGGAGGGATTTAACAGTAATTTTATATCTGCTATGAATTAAGCGAAAGGATTAAACAAGAATGAAATAAGTGAGATTTTGTACTTCTTGCTCCTTTAATACTACCGGCTTTAGAGGTACACTAGTTACTTGGCAGGTTGCTCAATTGTTATAACCATGCACTAAAACTTTACTAGCAAACACGTTCTGCGTGTCTCCATGGCATGTGTAGACTCTATTGTTAGGCGTACAAAAAAATTGAATATAGGTTGAGTACTGAAAGTCTAATGTCTAATGTTGTGAATTAATGCTAGTTTAAAATATTAGTAAAATAAATAGTTATAAATTTAAAATTAATATTATAATAAAATAATTCAAATATTAATATATGAGTAGAATAAATTGAGGGCAGATAAATTGTTCATATATTATTATATGTGGCTTACTATATCTCTATGATAGAATGTATTAGATATACATTCTATATGCACTAATATACTCTATATACGAAGTGTTTTTAGAAATTTATAATCAATAAAAATAAATTTATAAAATATTTAATACATAAAAATTATAATAATTCAAAAATAATATTTTTTTACTTAATATAATCAAAATAAAATATCAAAATGTATGAATAAACCAAAAAAAAACTTAACTATATAATATATTTAAAAAAATATGTTAATATAATTTATTTTAAAATAATAGATTTATATTAAATATTATATATATAGTAATGAAAAAAACATAAAAGTGACCTTAACTTAGAGACATTAGAGATATCTATGGACAATATGATTTTAGCATCAATTCCTTGGCATTATCTTTTTAGTGAGGGGATTGTTAGAAGGTTGGGTAAGCTCATCATCAATTTGAGTAAGAAAAAGATTGAATTGCAAAAAAAAAAAGAAAACAAGGACACTCATAACCTCATACACCATTTTTAGTCTAGTGGACATTAAAATATGATTCATTCATTCATTCCAAAGACAGAAATAACGAAGTCAATCCTCATATTAATAGTTGAGATAAAATATCCAATACACTTCAAAATATCCTCTCTAAGAGAATAATGTTTCAAATATGTCATATATTATAGTTCTAAGTAAATATTGACTTTTTCTTATATTTTAATGGTTTTAAAGTTTTTTTTTTCATTTATAATTAGAAATTTGAAATGGCATTAAACGACTAACAATTTAATTATTCTAAAATTCATTTTATATAAGCATAAAATTCATTTGATATAATAACATTAAGTTTTACTTTTATAGTAATAAGAGAAATAATCTAACATGTTATTTTTTTTCAAGCAATTTCGGGAATTCTTCGATGAATGATATAGTTATTATTATTATTTTTAATAAATATAATTGTCACAATTTTTTTGAGTTATTTATGGGGTGTTAACTAGTTAGTTTGTTTTTAGTTTAGTCTCCAACAAGTCTCAATTCAAACTTTATGATGAGTGATTGAGGATAAGAGCCAAACTTCATGATGAGTACTTGAGAATGAGAACCAGTTTTAACCTTACTGTTAAAAAATCAGGCATAAACTTATCACTCATAAAACTCTAAATTCATAATGAATGTGATACATCACATCATAGTATATTAACTCATAAAAAAATAATCCTCTCATCAATCAGTGATCCACATTTTAAAAATATAGATTAGATCAATAATATTTAATATTTACGTGTTAAAAAAATTATACTTTAAATATAATATATCGCCTTTCACTTTTTCAAATCAAACTTTTTATAAACACAATAAAAAGTTACAAAGTATATGTCGGAGCATTCAGATTGTTGTATGATTTAATAATCATAGAGCTCTACAAGAAGTTTGCCCTTCCTGTCCAAAACTGGGAAAAATATGGCCCCCCTAATTTGAAACCATAAGTCTCCTCTATTGAGGAAAACAACTCCCATCTCCAAATCAATTATAGCATAAATAACAGTTTTCCATATGTTGAAAGCCTCCATAGATAAACAAAAACATGGCATCTATTTCCCGGGTCTCCTCACCGAGGAAAACAACCCAAACAAAAAATAGACACAAAAGTAGTTCAATAAAACCCATATCGGCTTTATAACAAAACCGGTTTTTACTAGCTTCAAGAGTCCAAAATGTAAACAGTCTAAGTGTAAGGAGGCTGATCCGAGACACAGATTTCTCCACCGTTCTCCTCCACCATTCTCCAAATATCTTGTTGCAGACCCTCTCTTGTTGCAAACCCTCTCTAGAAAGCCTGTCTGGTGACTCATTACGTTCCCTGTAAATGTGGCATAGAGAGAACATTAAAAGAAAGCTTTAACTGCATAATCTCTTCTAATAAAGGTAACAATATATAATTTTCACATCTACTTTCCCCATTGGACCATTTTATAACATTCAAAGAGTCCCCAAAAATCTGAACTGTGAAGATGTTCCTATGGATAAGCCAACATAAAAGAAGTTTTAAATATATCACCTTTCACTTAATTCTGATTAAATTAAAATCTAATGACATATCATAAATTGTAATCTAAACATTTTAATTGTTATAGTGTAAACATCTCCAAAAATGTTAACTCATAAAAAATCAATCAGTAATTCCAAATTTAAAAAAATACATTAGATGAATAATATTTACTGTTTACCTATTTAGAAAATTATATTTATAATATTAATATATTTTGACTTAAGTGAAAATATGATTAAAATCTACTGACATATCATAAATTCTAATCCAAAAATTTTAATCGTTATTGTTTAAACATCTCCAAAAATTTTGACACTTGTCGAATCAAACCAGGTGAAAATTTTGAATGGCCTCCGAGTTTTGGCAGATGCCAAATTTAAGTACGTAAACGAAATTAAGAAAAACTAAATCAAAATAAAAAACATTTATATGGTAGCAATTTATAGTTCCAACCTAAGATGAATATATTTTTACATTTTGAATGCGTCAAAGTTTTATAGATGAAAAAAAAAATGTATAGCTTTAAGAAATTGAGAATGTGATCCAGATAATAGATGATTTGTTAAAAGACGTGATAAATTTATAAAAAATAACTGTATTTAGGGCATATATGGAACCACATCTCGATAATAAAGCATAAAATTGAGAAAAATATATTTTTCTTTGATGCTTGTCATGAAAATATGGGATCAATTATAGTTTTAATGAAAAATTGTGATTATTTAATAATTTTAAAGATATTTTTGCATATTATAATAATTAATTTATAATATTTTTAAGTAATATTTAAAAACATATATTTTAAATAATAGTTAATATATTTCACTTATTACATTACACAATAAAAATGAATAATAAATTATAATTTCAACACAAAATTATATTTTAAATATTTGTGTGTGGGAAGATTAACACATAATTTTCATTATATTGTAGTATTAGAATGACTCGAGGCATTTGTAACTCATCTATCACACTTTATATTTAGATCATCACTATTTATTAGCCCTTGCACAGAGGGAGGATTAGAGTAATTGGCTGTGCATTTTGTTATTAACCTTGCACAAAAATAGATAATGTTTTTACTGATTTATGTCAATGTGTGAAGAAACTCAACTTGTTTTTATTATTTTCCCCATTATTTTTTCATTAGCATTTCATTTTTATGCGAAGTTTCACAATTGCCATCTTATTTGGCTTTTGGCTTTTTCTCTTTTTCCCAAAGTAAGAGGCCCACATTATGAGCTAGTATATTAGGATATAAGAATATGTTTAATTTACATTTTTTTTCAAGTTACTTCACTAACCTTTAATGTTTAGTTTTTAACACCTATATTATATAAAAAAATGTGTGTATTATATAAACTTCATCTAATCTTTAATGTTTGATCTATATTATATAAAAAATTGTGTGTATTATATATACTTCAAAAGTTGCCATCTACACCGCTATGAAAATGCCTTGAGCTTATGTCAATCGCTCATTGCCTGAAGGTTAAGGAATCAAACGAACATGGGCGCAGTGAAATAATTGATGGCGCCCATGTCTATCTCATTCCCGATTATTCGGGAATTAGTAATCGACATAAGGATGCCCATGCAAATGTTGTTGCCACTTACACCAACAGAATACACCAACATAAGTTCTGGTGTATGGAACAAGTTGCATACCAAGGGGTCAATAGTTTAACAACCATGAGTAATTCGAGCACGAGTAGTCACATATTTCCAAGGCATAGTGCCAGCACCAGTAATCACATATTCCATAATAGTACGGACAATTGACCATGTTTACCTATAAACACCAACGACAATGTTGCAAGGAAGAATCTCCTCTCGTATCGTCTCCAATAATATCCATTGGTATTTTCTTGAGACTCTGGATATCTCTTTCAATCCTCTTGAATTAGGCTTTTCAGCTCAGTATGAGCTCTATAGTTTTTTTTGGCTCTGTATTGTTTTTTGGTTCTGTATAAAATACAAATAAAAATATTTAGAATTTGATTTACAAATGTAAATGAAATTATATTTATAGAACATCAATACACAATAATTAAAAGCATTACCTAACTTCATTTATGTAACATTATACTTTATGCCTATGTTCTGGAGTAGGCTAGCTGCTTGTTCTGTAACATTATACATTATGCCTGTGTTCTGGAGTCGGCTAGCTACTTGTTCTGCATATTTTGTAGTATTTATTTGTGATGCCAGCACATCGTGCCTTTGCAACCCCTTCCCTTCATGAATAATTTAAGCCCCAAAATCCTCACAATGAGATAATCAAATCCGAGGGACTATGTCAAACTATGTCAACTTAATAAACTCTTAAACTCTTCATATTTTACATAGCTTTATAGATATAAACTATTGTTGTAGAGAGACCATAACATTTGATATATAAATATATATATATATAATATATATATATATATATAATATATATAAATATATATATATATTATATATATAATATATTCACTTGCTTGCACATCTCTAAAATTATGAAACTCCTTCTCCGAGCCTATTGCATAAGTCTTTCGTATGCATTGCAAAATAGATTTATTTTACCTTCCTCTCTTTGCATCCTATTGTTTGTATTATCTTCCCCTCATCAGATCTCGACCTATTATATTTTTACAGGAATATCACTCAGAACGTCAAAGCCAATTGATAAATTTGTTAAATGCACTGAACTAATGCCATGAACACATTTGCAAGTGATATGGATTTTCTCACAATATGTTTGTTGAGGGGTTAATGCCTCATGATACAACACAAGAAGTCATTTTTATTCTATCGAATTAGGAATTCCTTGAAACTCTGCTACTACTTATAGTTTTTGAGAGAATTCAAATTGCGATAAATGGTAGAATGGGCCGAGGACCTTTTAGACCTAGGTTTTAATTGAAAAATTCGTTTTCAAAATAAAAAAAGGGGATAAACATGCATGTTTTGTTAGGTTAGGTTAGTTTCTTATTGATTGGAGTCATTGAGTAGGTCGGTGAAGTGCTTGATGAGTTACATAGATTCATTTCAAATTCTTTCAAAAGACATTTGACTCACATAGGAACATTAGCAAGTATCAACTCACATAATTGTAAGCAATTTGTATTCACGTGCTTGGTAGTACATACTATCTTGACCTTACCACCACACCTTGCTAATGATTTCGAAGGAAATATTGCTAGTCAAATTACCTTATATAACGGTTGAATCAAACAACTAATGAGAGATAAGTTATCTTTGGTAGGTTTGATAGGCAAATTGCACTGAATCTATATAAAGTTTGACAATAAAAAGATAAAATGAATGCTTGAATATACAAAACCAAAAACAATATCACATCATATTATTGAATGCAAATGACTTAGGTATCAATGAGAAAGGACAAAGTATAGTAGAGGTTTGGGTTACACTAGCTAAAAAAAACCCTAAATTCATGTAAAACAAATCAAAGCCAATATTTGAAAAAATAAATAATAAGGTGTACAATATTACTTTGATATCCCATCCCAAGTAGAGGAACCTTTTTTCGAGTAAATATCTTCTGCTCAGAACTGAAACCTCTTCCATACCTGCTATTCTCACCAATAATGCCGGAGGAAATAGCAGGTGGACCATGAACAAACAGTCATGCCATCAGGCGTTTCGGCAGGAAAGGAGGTGTAAAATTTATCAATGGGCTCATCTACGAGATGACCAGCATTGCCACCATCATAATATCTTATTTAACCAACACACCCGCATCTCTATGCGATCAACGACACCTGTTATTCTATTCGCTCCTTTCACTCACAAATATAATATTGAAAATTAAAAATCTCATGAATGTTTTTTGTTTATTTATAATTTTATTTACGCTTTTTTGGATATGGGGAATTATGAACTAGGTGCGCATTGATTTAATGTTTTTGGTATCGAAATTAGTGAGTGAGGTATTTTAGTCTAGTTTTTTATTCAATTTATTAATATTTTTTTAAAAATGATTGTATTGTTTTCATAACCTTAAAGTTGATTTGCCTTTTTGATAGGAATGATGAATAAATATTTTTGAAGTAGTATTTTCGAATTGAATTTACAATATTTTTATTAAAAAAAATTATGGTGTTATTTTTTATAATCTTTAATTTAATAAAAAAAATCACGATGTTATTTTGATAATCTTTAATTTTATAAAAACATGGATTTGATGTTATTTTGATAATCTTTAATTTAATAAAGATATGGATTTGTTTTATGTAGGAAAGGTAAATAAATAATTTTGAAATAGTTTTCTGGTATTGACACCTATGTCTGTCGGATCTCTGAATATTTGGGGAATCTGTAATGGACTTAACCTTATCAAATTAAATTTAACAATTTTTTTGGTTGAAAATCATCGTATTAAATTGATAATCCTTTTATGATTTCAATGTAACAATACTTTTATCGAAAATTATGGTGTTGTTTTGATAAATCTTTAATTCAATGAAAACATAGATTTTAAATGAAAATATGGCTTTTAAATGTAAAGTTGAAGCTGTTAAATAATGATAATACTTGTACAGAATGTCAAATTTTCAAATTCTTTTATAAATTATTTTAAATTCTATCATGCTAATTTTCATGGTTGTAATCTAACATGGTAATTTTCATGGTCCTCAAAGTAAACACATGTACTTTAATTATTATATCAACAAAGTAGACCATTGTTCGGAAAAAGTTGGATGAAATTCTGTGGGCGAAGTTTGTGGTATAGCTACATTTGATGAACATTATTCACAGTTAGAATTTTGATTATGATTGGAAACATTTTCTATTTGCTAATGGCTACATCAAATTCACATTTGTTTCCTTGTTAATGTAACTTTCAAGTGGCTTCTCTGTTTCATTTTGATTAATATGAATTTGTTTTACAATCTTTGTGGATTATATCTTTAAATATCTCTTCCTCTATTTATTTCTTATAAGAAGGTTTTATGGCTACAACAAATTTATTTAAATTTTGAATAATTTTATATTATGTAAAATTTATTTAATATATTATTTACTATTATTCTTCATTTGTGTACTTAATGGATTTTTAGTAAATTTATATTTATCAATTAAATTATGCTTTTTTCTTATATATTTGGAATAATGAATATAATAAACTTTAAGTATACCATTTAACTAGGTCAATCATTTAACAAGATTAAAGATATTTGACATATTCAGTTTTAAGATATTTTGATAACAAAACTAATGAATCTTGATCATTTAACAAGAATAAAAATCCTTTGAAACCATTTTGAATATTCATAAGAAAAAATGTAATCAACGTATTTAACTAAGTCATTCATTTAACAAGATTAAAGATATTTGACATATTCAATTTTAAGATATTTTGATAACAATTTGATATATTCAATTTTAAGATATTTTGATAACAAAACTAATGAATCTTGATCATTTAACAAGAAAAAAATCCTTTGAAACCATTTTGAATATTCATAAGAAAAAATGTAATGAACGTTCTTCCTATTGCAAGAGATGCCTCTGCAAAAAAAACTCAATCAAAATATTATTGCAAGAGATATCTCTGCAAAAAATCTCAATCAAAATCTTCTCTGATGTTGCCTTTATTTATGTTCAGAATGTATTTTTATTCACTTCGGTATAACAGCAACGGATTAATTGTGCAAAGTCACACATTGTCTTTTGGGAAGATTTTATTACATCTATAATATGTCCTGAAGGTTTGTTTCAAAGATTGATTTGAATACGAAGATACACTTGATACTAGTCTAATATGAATGATACAGACCTTACTGTTACTCCACCACAATTAGTGTGGCTCAATCTACGGACATCTATCCCAGAAATATCAATGTTCTATCCAAGAAAGATGATTTGTCAATAAATATAACACAATGGCTTATTTGTATTAAGAACGATTTGCCTTCAATGAATCAAGTGTCCCATTTGAGGACCTTACCTCTATTCATCATCATGCCACTTTGACAATCACATCTACCCCTCACGCTACTTCTCATTGTGAGGCTCAGTTCCACGCAAGTAAGAAGGGAAGGAAATAAGGTTATGCCATAGTTTCTATTTCACATCATCACCATTATATTTGAGATAATCCATTATTATTTCATTATGACGACATTTATGTTTAACAACAAGTATCTGGTAGATACTGCAGATCGTCGATGTTTTGCGTAAGATACTTGCTCAGTAGCCACAGCCCCATGCAACGGGCACAATACCTTTTAAAATAATAAGTGGGATTCCCATCGTTATAGGTAAGTAATTCGTATAATTACATTAAAAGTATTGATGTAGTTGATATAAGTTTAAGGTTTTATTTGTATTTATTATTGATAAATATACTATGTGTATCTACCATTGATAAATATATCATTTGTATCTATAATTTTTATATAGCAAAGAAACAATACCATCTCTATCTACCTAAAAAACATTATTGCATTCAAAATATTGTTATTATCATTATAAT
>APFE030786380.1:2814-45560 GCA_000404065.3 Pinus taeda | reverse complement strand
TTTACGTCGTAAGGCGTTTCCCTCTTAAATCAACTCCCCTCTCTGCACACCTGTCATCTTGTGCACCATAAGATTGTATGTTAGACGATTGCAAAATTTTCAATCCTTCGATGAAAGTGGTTACCCATTCGTCAAAGTGGTTACCCATTAGTCGCAGAAACGGTTCGCTGCAGGATCTGTTTATTAGATGCTTCCATCTGGGTTTGCAACTTGGCGCAACAGTGCAAGACTGGTGTGTGTTTGCCTGCATATCAATTTTTCAAACTGTAGTGGTTTTCAAGGTGTTGGATTCTAAGTTAGCTTTAGAGCTGAAATGGTTCTCAGCTCCATCCAAGTCTGCATGGATTCTGACTGGCCACAGGTATAACAATAGCCTAATTGCACTGCGATTAGGCTCAGACTCTTGTTTCTGCCCTCCTCCTCTTTCTTGGTTTTCTTAAGGTTACGGTTGCAGCAAAGGCGATGGTATGTAGGTCTGAATTCATCACATCCCGTCTAGGGGATGATAATAATATGGTAAATAAGGCATAATATACATTGTAGCTCCTGTTTTTTAACTTTAACAATTTAGCTCTTGTTGTTTAACGATTATTTTTTGGAGAAATCTATCTTTGCAAACGATTCTGCTCTAATGCTGCTCCAGACCATGAAAATACTGCATCCTTCGGTGGCTCTCTATATCAGTTGTGTCATATCTGAGACAAGATTTTGCCTGTCACGATTCAGTGTTAATGCACATGTCTTTCATTGGAGCAATATCATTGGAGCAGGCGCCCTGGTGAGGAGACTGATGCAAGTGATGATTATAGAGATACAGGTAGTGAAGGTAGTAGTAGTAGTGATGAAGTAGAGCGAGCCTCAAAATATGGCGGGGCAATAGAAGTCACTCTAAAGCTGCACAAGAGGGATTTTCTAGTGATGATGGTGAAGGAGGCAGTTGCCCTTCATTTCAATATTTTGAGCGAGCAACTCCATATAGTCGTGAACCTCTGGCTCACAAGGTAAGATCCGGTTATGCATTTATTTTGAGGAAAGTTTTATTTCATGGTGTAGTTTCAATTGCAACGTTAAAATTAATATCTATTAACTGGATGTTGCAGATTCGAGATCTTGCCAAGGACTTTCCACAGCTGAAAACCTTAAGAAGCATTGATTTGTTGCCAACCAGTTGGCTATCGACTGCGTGGTATGCCATCAATTATACTTGTGCAATCCTTGATTAAGTTGGTGTGGAGGCCAGTTAGTTATTCATCATTCCTGTTCTATTGGATATCGTTCAATGCGATCAGTAATGTCTAGATGAATGTTCATTAACTACCACTATCTAATAAAAACAAGAATTTCCTTACAGGTACCCGATATACAGGATACCAACAGGTCCAACCATGCGAGACCTAGCTACCTACTTCCTAACTTTTCATTCCCTTTCAACTCCACTAAAGGTTTGATTCATCTGTTTCATTCTCCTCTTGATGTCTGCAGTTTCATTAGTGTTTCATTCTCCTCTTGATGTCTGCAGTTTGTTTCTATTCCAACTTCATCTCTATGATAACCATCTCTGTCACAGTGTTTTGTCGAGTTGGAGCTTTGCCATGGCTTCCTTCTTGATTTCCCACATTATTTCTCTAAGCTTAGATTTGAAAGCCATTTTCTCCACCGTTCCATTCATAAGGCTCCCCACAATTCTAGCCAGTGATTTGTGGATCCCCTGCTTGGATGGACTGTCTACAAAACGCGATTGTCTTCTCATTCCAAGTCTATCCTTCTCTAGTAACCAGGATGGGCATCCCCCCCCTGGCTCAACCCCATCTTAATCATCTCTGCAACCCTTGTTCAAGAGCCTTTCCGAGTCGATAGGTCTACTATGGAGCATTTGGAGGCTCTGCCCTTGGGCCTCCTTTCCTTCCCTTAACCTGCCACAATCTCCCAAGTGCCAATTCAAAAATAGTTCAAACCTATGTCACAAGGTTCACCAAACTTCAACTTTGAGGTTCAAAATTCAGCAAACCTGAATTTTTTTTTTAGGTTTAGCAAACCTCATCTAACTTTTGGGTCATTACCATTTCCATGGTTCAAGCTCATAACATCATGTCGCAGCTCACACTTGTAGTCCATCCAAAATTTGGCAAACCTAAATTTTTTTTTGGGGTTTGGCAAACCTCATCGAACCTCTAGGTCATTGACCAATTCCACGGTTCAAGCTCATAATTTGATGTCACAACTCACACTTGTAGTTTATTCTTGCAGTTTCGAAGTCCATGATAGCATTTTTTATGTTTATTGATGTTGATTTCTTACTATCTTGTGCTATATAGCGAACCTCATCAAGAAATTCAAACTCGAATCGAACCTAATCATTATTGAACCTGAACTTGAACCCCAAACCATGTGAACTTGAACCCCAAACCATGTGACTTAGGTTCAAACCAAAGCAAGAAAGTGGCAAACCTCAAAGAATTTTTAGGCGTAAAGCATAGAATCAAAATTATGACTAGATTACTCATCCATAATTACAGTTTATTGCTAGATTGAGGATGTTATTACGCTAGGGTGGTGTTTGGTTGAACACCAGATCTGCCTGCTTTGGGGCTCTCAGGCATAGCCTATTTTGCTTCCATTAGAGCTCTCAATTTACCTGAGTATATGTGTCCATCGTTATCTGTTTTGTGTAGACTGCTAACATATCTACAGTACTGGCTCTGATTCATCAGCAGTTCTGTTGGTGCCTACTATCTGCAACTGAGTTGATAATTATGACATTTTTCTTTGGAATATTTGCGTCATTAATTTATCTCTAAATGGTGAATTTACTTCAAAATTATGATAACCATCTGTGTCACAGTGTTTTCTCGAGTTGAATGCATTAAGTGGTTCCAACTCAAATCAATGTTCCATTCTCCTCTTGCTGTTTGCAGTTTGTCTCGATTCCAACTTCATTTCTATGATAACCATCTCTGTAACAGCGTGGTCTCGAGTTGAATGCATGAAATGGTTCCAACTCATATCAGTGTTCCATTGTTCTCTCGACGTCTGTAGCTCATCTCAATTAGTTACAGTTCCACATCATCTCTTGGAGCTTTGCCATGGCTTCCTTCCTGATTTCCCACATTATTTCTCTAAGCTTAGATTTGAAAGCCATTTTCTCCACCATTCCATTCACAAGGCTCCCCACAATTCTAGCCAGCGATTTGTGGATCCCCCGCTTGGATGGACTGTCTACAAAACGTGATTGTCTTCTCATTCCAAGTCTATCCTTCTCTAGTAACCAGGGTGGGCGTCCCCCCCTGGCTCAATCCCATCTTAATCATCTCTTCAACCCTTGTTCAAGAGCCTTTCCGAGTCCATAGGTCTGTTATGGAGCATTTAGACGCTCTGCCCTTGGGCCTCCTTTCCTCCCCTTAACCTGCCACAATCTCCCAAGTGCCAATTCAAAAATAGTTCAAACCTATGTCACAAGGTTCACCGAACTTCAACTTTGAGGTTCAAAATTCAGCAAACCTGAATTTTTTTTTGAGGTTTAGCAAACCTCATCGAAGCTCTGGGTCATTACCATTTCCATGGTTCAAGCTCATAACATCACGTCGCAGCTCACACTTGTAATCCATCCAAAATTTGGCAAACCTAAATTTTCTTTTGGGGTTTGGCAAACCTCATCGAACCTCTGGGTCATTGACCAATTCCATGGTTCAAGCTCATAGTTTGATGTCACAGCTCACACTTGTAGTTCATTCCTGCAGTTTCGAAGTCCATGATAGCATTTTTTATGTTTATTGATGTTGATTTCTTACTATCTTGTGCTATATAGCGAACCTCATCAAGAAATTCAAACTCAAATCGAACCTAATCATTATTGAACCTGAACTTGAACCCCAAACCATGTGACTTAGGTTCAGACCAAAGCAAGAAAGTGGCAAACCTCAGAGAATTTTCAGGCGTAAAGCATAGAATGAAAATTATGACTAGATTACTCATCCATAATCACAGTTTATTGCCAGATTGAGGATGTTATTACGCTGGGGTGGTGTTTGGTTGAACACCAGATCTGCCTGCTTTGGGGCTCTCAGGCATAGTCTATTTTGCTTCCATTAGAGCTCTCAATTTACTTGAGTATATGTGTCCATCGTTATCTGTTTTGTGTAGACTGCTAACATATCTGCAGTACTGGCTCTGATTCATCAGCAGTTCTGTTGGTGCCTGCTGTCTGCAACTGAGTTGATAATTATGACATTTTTCTTTGGAATATTTGCGTCATTAATTTATCTCTAAATGGTGAATTTACTTCAAAATTATGAGATTATTGGGTCTTTGTTAATGGTGGTCAAGCTGGAAATCGCTAGTTTTTCGAATTGGGTTGAAACTTGAATGTTATGATCTTTCTAGGTATTTTATATTGGTTTGTATTTTCTAAATGTATATGTTTTTGACAAGTTGGGTAGACGATCATACTATTTCTATGTTGAAATTTCTATGGATTTTTCATGGTTGTGGTGTGTCTGTATAGAGTTATATATTATTGAAAACTAGACAAGCTATAGGAATTGAACCTAAGATCTGTCCTCAAGTAATTAGCTGCTCTATCGATGAGATAGATGCCCCTTGATGATAGGCACCCTTAAGGTTCAATATAAAGTTGTAGATTGCTACCTCTGAAACCCACCCTGTTACCCCCTTTAACACACTTTGGTAAAAAATTGACAGGCTAGGAATTGAACTGAAAACTTGCCCTTTAAACAAGTGTTTACTCTACCACTAACCTGTGTGGTGCTTTACGATTGGTACCATTAGCAGTTTGATCTAAAGGTGTTGATTGCAACCTTTGACATATATGTGCTATTGGTGAATAGGGTTGAAAATGTGGGCCAAAATATATTCATATTTTTGGTATTTGTCACAATTATTGGGTGGTGTGAAGTGAAAACTATGTTGATTGTGTTGGAGTTTATATCAGATTCTATCATTCTTGTAGTGTGTATGCATCACCTATGAGTGAACTTTGTTGGAAAATACGAAGTTCTGATTTAGGTTTCTGCTATTGTTTATCAGGTTAAAAAGGATAGTTTTGTGTTATTTGTTTCTGGTATGATTAAAACTACTATTTAAAAAATTATAGTCCTTTATTGGTGGATTGGTATTTGTCACAATTATTGGTGGTGTGGAGTGAAAACTATGTTGGTTGTGTTGGAGTTTATATCAGATTCTATCATTCTTGTAGTGTATCTGCTATTAGTGTATACATCACCCATGAGTGAACTTTGTTGGAAATTACGAAGTTTTCTTTTAGGTTTCTGCTATTGGTTATCAGGTTAAAAAGAATAGTTTTGTATGCATCACCCATGAGTGAACTTTGTTGGAAATTAGGAAGTTTTCTTTTAGGTTTCTGCTATTGATTATCAGGTTAAAAAGAATAGTTTTGTGTTATTTGTTTCTGGTATGATTAAAACTACTATTTTTTAAATTATGCAATTCCTTTGTGGGTCCTTTATTGGTGGACAGGGTAGTGATGATTATGTGTATGATATCTTATCTCAGACAGGGTAGTGATGATTATGTGTATGATATCTTATCTCAGTCTAACTCTGATTGGTCATGTTATCAGAACTCTGGAAACCAACTGTACCCTCCTCGGAGAAGGAGTATTGCGAATCTGTTGGTCTACCGTGGAAAGAACTTTGCAAGGCAAAAAAGTACGTAAGTTGTTACGATTCTATACTTAATTGGAATGATTCGGCAGGCGAAGAGGCTTTTCACCTTGCCAAGGAAAGATATTGGGCCAAGTATAGTGGGAATTCCTGTCACTTTCCTCCTCCTGGCCCCGACATATACATTGATGTGATTGACTGTAATGCAGAACAACAATCAGATGTTGATTTGCCAGACAGAGCTGACTCTGAATCAGAAAATCTCGACATTGAAAAGCTGCCAGATAGAGCTCAAGAGACACTAATTCCATTTTATATTAAGAGTCATGCAACTGAGATTCAAGAGAAAGAAGGGCCATTTGGACTTGGGTATTATGTTTCTGGCTCTTGCAGCTATACACATATTTGTAATGTTGTTGACCTTTATACTGCTGAACTTGAGTCACCCGATCATTACAACCTGACATTGGTAACTGCAGGAATCAATAGTTTAAGGCAGGTCATGTGCGTGCATAGCACTCTGCATGGGTATATTTGCTAAAGTAGCTCTGCAAAAACAATTTAGGGAGAATGTGCAGTCAAGTTTTAATGTCAATCGATTTGTTGACAATCATTTCCCCAATAGTCATACCATCAACCAAACTCATCTATTACTTGCAATGCTTGGAGTTGATGATGATTTGGTATCAAACAGTAGTCTAGATCAAAGTGTAGATCTTGTACATGAGAGCAAAACCTTGGAAGATTATTTCTATGGACGTTATAGCCGTTCAACAAGCTTTGATTGATTTAAATCTACTTCTCTGAGCTTCATAATTTTTCTTACTCCTTGCTTTTGTAAAAGCTTCAATATTTTATATTTGGTGTATCATTGTGAGCCAATGTCACTACTTAGCTGTGTTCAATTTCAATCACTCTGCATATTGGCTGAAGCTGTGTCTGAAGTTGAGTGGAGTCCACGTAAAGTCCCTTCGAAACTGCAAGAAAACACAAACTAGTATAAAATACCTAAAAAGATCATAACATTCAAGTTTCAACACAATTCAAAAAACTAGCGATTTCCAGCTTGACTACCATTAACAAAGACCCAATAATCTCATAATTTTTAAGTAAATTCACCATTTAGAGATAAATTAATGACGCAAATATTCCAGAGAAAAATGTCATAATTATCAACTCAGTTGCAGACAGCAGGCACCAACAGAACTACTGATGAATTAGAGCCAGTACTGCAGATATGTTAGAAGTCTACACAAAACAGATAACAATGGACACATATACTCAGGTAAATTGAGAGCTCTAATGGAAGCAAAATAGACTATGCCTGAGAGCCCCAAAGCAGGCAGATCTGGTGTTCAACCAAACACCACCCCAGCGTAATAACATCCTCAATCTGGCAATAAACTGTGATTATGGATGAGTAATCTAGTCATAATTTTCATTCTATGCTTTACTGTGGATTGGTATTTGTCACAATTATTGGTGGTGTGAAGTGAAAACTATGTTGGTTGTGTTGGAGTTTATATCAGATTCTATCATTCTTGTAGTGTATCTGTTATTAGTGTATACATCACCATGAGTGAACTTTGTTGGAAATTACAAAGTTTTCTTTCAGGTTTCTGCTATTGGTTATCAGGTTAAAAAGAATAGTTTTGTATTATTTGTTTCTGGTATGATTAAAACTACTATTTTTTAAATTATGCAATTCCTTTGTATGCATCACCCATGAGTGAACTTTGTTGGAAATTAGGAAGTTTTCTTTTAGGTTTCTGCTATTGGTTATCAGGTTAAAAAGAATAGTTTTGTGTTATTTGTTTCTGGTATGATTAAAACTACTATTTTTTAAATTATGCAATTCCTTTGTGGGTCCTTTATTGGTGGACAGGGTAGTGATGATTATGTGTATGATATCTTATCTCAGACAGGGTAGTGATGATTATGTGTATGATATCTTATCTCAGTCTAACTCTGATTGGTCATGTTATCAGAACTCTGGAAACCAACTGTACCCTCCTCGGAGAAGGAGTATTGTGAATCTGTTGGTCTACCGTGGAAAGAACTTTGCAAGGCAAAAAAGTACGTAAGTTGTTACGATTCTATACTTAATTGGTATGATTTGGCAGGCAAAGAGGCTTTTCACCTTGCCAAGGAAAGATATTGGGCCAAGTATAGTGGGCATTCCTGTCACTTTCCTCCTCCTGGCCCCAACATATACATTGATGTGATTGACTATAACGCAGAACAACAGTTAGATGTTGATTTGCCAGACAAAGTTGACTCTGAATCAGAAAATCTAGACATTGAAAAGCTGCCAGATAGTGCTCAAGAGACACTAATTCCATTTGATATTAAGAGTCATGCAACTGAGATTCAAGAGAAAGAAAGGCCATTTGGACTTGGGTATTATGTTTCTGGCTCTTGCAGCTATACACATATTTGTAAGGTTGTCGACCTTTATATTGTTGAACCTCAGTTACCCGATCATTACAAACTGACATTGGTAACTGCAGGAATCAATAGTTCAAGGCAGGTCCTGTGCGTGCATAGCACTCTGCATGGGCATATTTGCTGAAGTAGCTCTGCAAAAACAATTTAGGGAGAATGTGCAGTCAAGTTTTAATGTCAATCGATTCGATGACAATCATTTCCCCAATAGTCATACCATCAACCAAACTCATCTATTACTTGCAATGCTTGGAGTTGATGATGATTTGGTATCAAACAGTAGTCTAGATCAAAGTTTAGATCTTGTACATGAGAGCAAAACCTTGGAAGATTATTTATATGGACATTATAGCCATTCAACAAGCTTTGATTGATTTAAATCTACTTCTCTGAGCTTCATAATTTTTCTTATTCCTTGCTTCTGTAAAAGCTTCAATATTTTATATTTGGTGTATTATTGTGAGCCAATGTCACTACTTAGCTGTGTTCAATTTCAATCACTCTGCATATTGGCTGAAGCTGTGTCTGAAGTTGAGTGGATTCCATGTAAAGTCCCTTGCCAATTCCTTGTATAAATGTGAAAGCCATTAGTGGTCACTCATTTTAGTGACCCACTTGATCTACTTGGAGAAAACTCTCAGAGAACAAGAACATGATAATAACAAACCCAGGGGCAAAACCTTTTGCTCTGCAAATTCCAGTTGGGGCAAAGGTCTACTATCAGGGACCTATTAGAATAAGCATCATTAATGCTGTACATATATCATTAACCAATTGCATGTATGTCCTGCCTATTGTCTTTCAATGAAATGCATTAGGGTTTGTAGAAATAAGTAGATAAATCAATTCAAATCTCAAAGATAATCATATTTTAAAAATTATGTTTTCTTGGGGTCCTTAATAAATATAGTTAAAGTCTATAAGCACTTTTTAAGGCATTTCAACACACCTCAGTAACTAATTTAACCATTTGCACATTTCTTGTCTTTTGGTGAGCATTTCTTGTCTTTTGTCTTGTGTTTCTTTGCGTGTTTAAAACTTTTGAACAATTGATATCATTCAATGTTTTTGTGAATTAATTAAAATCTGGTCAATTTTAGCTGAAGAATCCATTGCTACTGCATTGTAGCATTTCTTTTTGCATTCTGGTCAGGTGAGGCAGTAAACCTTGGTGCATATTTAGCAATAATGGCCCTAGTGTCTTTTAACTCCTGAATTTATATTTTATGCGATAGCCAAATAACTTGTAGCTTGTTAATTGAATAGAAAAACTTAATGTTGGATGATAGCGCTTAACATTATTCTTGTGTGTTTTTTGGGTTCTAGGCATTTAATATAGAATGGTGTTTCCTTCCTTTTAGGATTTGGTATGTTATTTATATTGAGGTAAGAGAAGTCCAAAGGAGGCCTTTTTCTGTTATGGCCTTGTATATCTTTGTCTCAGCTACGAAGGATTAAATCCTTGCTTTTCCATATGATGTACTATAATAAAAACTAGTTGTAGAGAATCTTGTAGAATGCATCTTGTTGCAAGTCTGTCATGCTAATAATTTCATATTTGACATTGCAGGTTGGGCTCGGAATATACTGTGCAGACAGTATCAGGATTTTTCGCTTGTGCTGTCTGTCAAACTGACATCACACCTAGTGAGGCCACTTTTGTGCATGCTGGACTTCAGATAAGGATTTTGCAGCATGGGGTCAAAACTTTTTTGATGACAAGCATCGCCTTTTGCGCATCATAGATCCTACTCTTCGACCAGAGGTTGAAGGAAGGGAAGAAATCTCAGTGGCTGTGGGGATTGCATTGAATTGTGCTTCTACTTCCCCTCAAAAGAGACCATCAATGAAGGAGGTAATGCATTTTCTAGAAAAAATGCCATCATCCACAACCGATTAACCAATTCTTTCTTCCTATGTAGCATCCTTGCTTTGACATAAGTTGGACAGGGATGAGGACTTACACCCACATTCCATATTCAACAGCTCTACTTATACATTGACATAACTCATATAGACATATCTATGATTGGGACTCAACAACAGACAAACTTTGCTGTCAACTCAGCTGCTTATGAAATGGCCAGAGTCTTCTTAAAAATTTCAATATTTCTACAGTTGAGGATTGTAGCAAAGCTCGAGGATCAAACTTAATTCCATGCTTATGAGGCATCCGCGTTCTCACAGTTTACTTGCAGCTCATTCTCAGTTTTAATGGGAAGGTGATATATGGTGTATTATTATTGCAGTGGCAGGGGAGGGATTTTATCTATTTACTGGAGGAAAAACAATACCTGGTCACAATGTGTCTGTTTGATTTAGACTGGTAATTTTTTGTTTCAATAGCTATCGAATGCTGGAGGAAGGCTTATCATTGCAACTAGTGGTGTTTGGGATGCATTGAGCTCTGAGAAGGCTGCAAATTGCTGCCGAGGCTTGCCAGCAGAACTTGCTGCAAAACAAATTGTTAAGGTACAAATACTTTTAACAAGGATAAGCGATCAATGTCACCATATTTAAGTTTATTTTCTATCATAGGCTAACCGATTTAGCTGTAGGAGGCTTTGAGGATAAGAGGACTTAGGGACGACACTACATGCATTGTAGTGGATTTGATCCCACCTGAGAAATCTGCACCACCAGCTCCAGTTAAGAAGGAAGGCAAATTTAAGAATTTTTTCAGAAGGAAATCCACTGATTCATCGTCTAAGTCAGTTGAAAAGCAGCAAAATATAGACATTGTCTAGGAAATCTTTGAGGTGGGGTCAGCAATGCTCGCTGAAAGGTAGATAGCCATTTCTAGCTTCGCATCCTTGCAGTAGATTATGTTTTGTAAACTCAGACTTATCATTGGATTCAGAACAAAGCATGATAAATTGTATCTGAGTTGCTGCTCCTTGAATGTGGACAATCTATGTTTACAAATTTTTAGTAAAATTGGATAATTGTGTTGCAAATTTGAATTGTGGCTATGCATGGGTAATCTCTGCTTATATTTTTTAATTTTTTAATTTTCAATTTTTCAATCTAGTTTTTCTTTAAATAATCTTTTTCCTGTTAACAGATTTAGTTTATACTCGGTTCAGCCTTAGTAAAAGCATTAATCTATTTTTATGTGTTTTTTGGGTTCTAAGCATTTAATATAGAATGGTGTTTCCTTCCTTTTAGGATTTGGTATGTTATTTATACTGAGGTAAGAGAAGTCCAAAGGAGGCCTTTTTCTGTTATGGCCTTGTATATCTTTGTCTTAGCTACGAAGGATTAAATCCTTGCTTTTCCATGTGATGTACTGAAATAAAAACTAGTTGTAGAGAATATTGTAGAATGCATCTTGTTGTAAGTTTGTCATGCTAATAATTGAGTATTTGACATTGCACGCTGGGCTCGAAATATACGGTGCAGACAGTATCAGGATTGTTCGCTTGTGTTGTCTGTCAAACTGACATCACACATAGTGAGGGCATTTCTGTGCATGCTGGCCTTCAGATAAGGATTTTGCAGTATGGGGTCAAAACTTTGTTGATGATAAGCATCGCCTTTTGCGTATCATAGATCCTACTCTTCGACCAGAGGTTGAAGGAAGGGATGAAATCTCAGTGTCTGCGGGGATTGCATTGAATTGTGTTTCTGCTTCCCCACAAAAGAGACCATCAATGATGGAGGTATTGCATTTTCTAGAAAAAATGCCATCACCCACAACCAATTAACCAATTCTTTCTTCCTATGTAGCATCCTTCCTTTGACATAAATCGAACAGAGGTGAGGACTTACACCCACATTCCATATTCAACAGCTCTACTTAGACATTGACATAACTCATATAGACATCTCTATGATTGGGACTCAGCAACAAACAAACTCTGCTGTCAACTCAGCGACTTATGAAATGGCCAGAGTCTTCTTAAAAATTTCAATATTTCTACAATTGAGGATTGTAGCAAAGCTCAGGGATCAAACTTAAATCCATGCTTATGAGGCATCCGTGTTCTCACAGTTTACTTGCAGCTCATTCTCAGTTTTAATTGGAAGGTGATATATGGTGTATTATTGTTGCAGTGGAAGGGGATGGATTTTATCCATTTGCTGGAGGAAAAAAATACCTGGTCACAATGTGTCTGTTTGATTTAGACTGGTAATTTTTTGTTTCAATGGCTATCGAATGTTGGAGGAAGGCTTATCATTGCAACTGATGGTGTTTGGGATGCATTGAGCTCTGAGAAGGCTGCAAATTACTGCCGAGGCTTGCCAGCAGAACTTGCTGCAAAACAAATTGTTAAGGTACAAATACTGTTGAAAAGGATAAGTGATCAATGTCACCATATTTAATTTTATTTTCTATCATAGCCTAACCGATTTAGCTATAGGAGGCTTTGAGGATAAGAGGACTTAGGGACGACACTACATGCATTGTAGTGGATTTGATCCCACCTGAGAAATCCGTGCCACTAGCTCCAGTTAAGAAGGAAAATTTAAGAATTGTTTCAGAAGGAAATCCACTGATTCATCGTCTAAGTCAGTTGAAAAGCAACAAAATATAGACATTGTCTACGAAATCTTTGAGGTGGGGTCAGCAATGCTCGCTAAAAGGTAGATAGCCATTTCCATCGTAGCATCCTTGCAGTAGATTATGTTTTGTAAACACAAACTTATCATTTAAAATTGCAAAGGGAGTAGCCAGAGGCCTGGCTTATTTACATGAAACGAAGTTTTTTCATGGAAATATTAAGCCAAGCAACATCCTTCTGGGCTTTGACATGGAGCCATACATAGCAGATTTTGGGCTAGAAAAGCTACTGGACACTGTCAATGTCAAGTATAGTAGCTCTACTATCCACCTAAGGAACCTTGAAGGTATATTTTCAGGGATCAAACGATGAGAGATTGTATCCTCCATGGTCACTCTAGAAATCCTTATAAACCCATGTAAATATGGTCTTTGATTAATATAAAACCTTAAGTTACAAAATTTCTCTCTCTCTATATATATGTATGTCTTATTGATAACCAAATAGGTATACATTATTTAGACGTATCTTTCTCTCAATTATAAAATCTCTTAGATTTTCGGCCAATCTTGCTTTAAATTATAAAAAATTGTGAAATATTGGCCAATCTTTTGTTAAAATATTAGACCTTATAAATAATAGGAAAATATTTTCTACTAAAACATAATTTACTCATTTTCCACACTAGGGAAAATATGCCTACGTGCCTACTTTTCATCATCTAACAGGTTTTTATGATGCACTCCTGCAAATCTATTTGTTTGTTTTGATCCCTTTTACAACAAAGGTCATGTATGTGTTAATCTAACCTCCACTTCCCTCAATCTTGGGAGAAATTAATGTGTGCACTCTCACTTCATGAATATCAACTCTAGTAATTAAATTACATCCATATCCTTGAGAGCTTGTGTTATCCATGTTGATGTAATTAGATGTAGCCTTAAACCTATTTATTTAAGGAGAAGCACCATTAGGAAATTTTAGGAAGCTTCTCTCAAGAGTAGTAAGTTCCCACAAATTCTTTTTTGTATTATTATCGAATAATAATTGATGTTTATCTTCTTTTTTTATTCAATGACCTTATATTATTTAGCACATTTCTAAACATGCTTAACTACTCTCTAAAATATCTTAATATGTTGTTAACAGGAAATCTATATAAGATTCTTTATAAAAGTTGTTACTACACTTTTCGCAAGATACCTTTTCATGTTCATTAGCAAGCATCTCTTTTGTAATATTGAGTAATTTGTGGACATTAAAAGCATTTTCCTCCGACTTTCTTTCTTTGATATTAAGTTTTTTCTACTGATTGGAGATCATATTACATGATGCATGATTAACAAATGCTTCTTATTTGTACAAAAAATACACTGGAGATATAAAAGAGTTAAGACACATGGTAAATGAAGAATTTGGTTTTATTTATCTAGATCACAATATCACACATATGAAAATTATTTCAGCATTTTGAAAAACTTATCATTTCTTTATCCACTCACTATATGAGTTCCATTGGGAGTGTAGAGCCTTACAACAATAATATATTAGTGCAATTTTCAAAATTTCATATAATCTACTAGTTATCAGCACTAAACTCTTTATAAATGAATTTGAAACACTAAAAAACGATGCTTCTAATTTAATTTCAAAGAGAATTATCATGGTAAATTGGTATAAGAATATTAGTAGAAAAAATCACCTAGTTATAAGCCTAAATATTGGCAAAGGCTAACTCTTCATGTGGCATAATCAATTAACCATGTGATCTTGCTACATGATGCAAAAAAAAATGACCCATGGATCCTAATACTTTTTAGGGTTCTTTTTCAATTCAATAGGCTCTTCTTCTTCTTCTTCTTCTTCCTGAGATGGTAAAGATAATGACTCAAGAATGACTCTAAGCTTACTAGATAACCAAATTCTCAACATACCTTGCAATGTCCACACTAGCCACTTACGGATTTTCAAACATCAATGTTTAGATAATAAATAATGGATGGCCATAAAAAAAACATAAACATTAACACCAAAAATAATAATAATCACATGAACCTAGTGAGAAAGCGAAAACACATAAGATATCATCTTCACATTGGATACCACGATCAAATAAAGAAACACTACGGGAGAAGTGTCTGTTAATTTTTAAAATTTTGATATAAACATTGGTTTTCAAAAGAAATTGTAATTAACAATGTACAAATTACTGAATAAATAATTACCAATTAAACTTTTAAGTCACGTTTTAAAGGTGCAATTAAGTTGAGCTTTCATCTTGTCATTCAATTGATGGACACTGAATATTAAATATAACATAAATATATAGGAGTAGCATGCGAGTGTTACTTTTATAAAGAAGATTCTTTTTATTATTAATAAAAATATAGATAGTTAGTTTCATTTTAAAGTGTTATAAATATGAGTTATAAATACAAGACTTAAAAGGTTGTAAATATTTAAAGGGTTGTAAATATGAGTTATTAATTGTTTTTACTCAAAACCTCATAAATAGCAATTTAGCAATTTCTTTTTAATTGAGTGACTCAAATTCATGTTTCTTTAGGTTGAAGGTAAACCCACTAAAGTGGAAAAAATTGTGATGCTAATAATTAGAGGGATTGTCATCATGGGGCGATAAGAAATTTAATATTAGAAATGCAACAACATAAATGTTCACAATAAATTTAGAGAGATCCACGTTGTTGAATAATGCACACACTACATGGACCATGGATTTCCGCACTTTATGCCTTACGGCATTTTTTTTGCAACATCTGGTGCAAATGCTAGTAAATAAAAATATAATTCTGTTAGCTAGAGACATCCTCCTACATGTTAATATAGAAAACCTCATATAATAATTATATCAATCTCTGATTATTAATTTCCCTTATGTCTTTGATGTGTTACTCCAATGCATCAACCTCTCATTATTGTATGAGCCTTTATTTATTTTTATTTAATTTGATTTTTACCTCCGAATAATACAAGAATAATTAATTAGGAGCATGTAATACAAGAATAATTAATTAGGAGCAGGAGCATGGTTCAGCCTACGTTCCAATATCATGTACATAAATACAAGAAATGTAAAAATTAGTATAAATAAAATAAATTTTAGCACGGCTCTGCAGTTGATATCATGTTTACAGGGCTGATAAAAAAAGAGAATTATGAAGAACATGCAAGCCTGCGACGAAACAGAAAGATGTGACATTGAGTCATTAGAAAACCCATGGCCTATCACAGCCCGCGTGTTAAACAGTTATTTGGGTGCATGTAGCGGGGCATTTAATGCACAATAATATTCTTGTTAGCTCTCCCCCGGGAAACTTGTACTCAAACCAAATACATAGCATCAAGTTCTTACTGGTCTACACCTCGCCGCCAAACTGGGCCACCGCGCTCTGAAAGGCCAACCGGGTGTGCCTGTTACGTGCCAAGAATCTAACCCTGGCAAGCCATGGATTATTGCAGAATTGCGAGGTGAGGAAGTTATCCCTGGAAGCTATAATGATAACGGATAACCTCATGACCTAGAAAACCTCGGCTTCCTTGACCATGGTGGAGAATATAACACTCAAACAATGAACGAGCAATTCAACTTAAAAAAGAACTTCGTAATGAAAACAAATGATAAGAATGGGTGAAATCATTGAATCTTGCCTGAGAATAGGTGGGGAAATGGTGATACACGAGGACATGTTGCAGGAAAACCTTACCTCCCTCGACCATGGTGGAGAACGCAACCTTGAAACAATGAACAAACAATTCATCTTAAAAAAAACCCTGTAAGGAAAATGAATGAGAAGAAGGGGTAAAATCATTAAATCATGGCTGAGAATAGTTGGGGAAATGGTGATACACCGACGACCTGTTGCAGAAGCCTCTCGGTGAGCTGCAACATGCAATTAGAAAAGGAACCAGGTTGACATACACATTTGCTTTTGAATTGGCTGGTTAGACGATTGTTCAAATTTAAGTATTTTATGAATGACAACATTATTAGATAATATGTGCACAATAATTCGTCCACAGTCCCTCCAAGGCGGTTTCGTCAGTGATAGCGTATAGTTTAGATGGCACATCCATCTATAAGACAATGGCTTTCTACATGTGACATAAAAAACAAAAACAAAACAAGGTTATACTCCTACACCCAAATAACAAAACAACAAGTTTATAAATGACAAAACCAGATTAAATTAATATAACTAGAGATGTAAAGATAAATTTATAGTATTAAGCTCTATAAATAAAAAGATAAACACTGTGGAATATCTGAATTCAATTTCTCATAAACCAGTATAAATGTAATTTACAAAACCTACAAAATTTACTTTTATTTGTATATAAGTTCCAATAACTAATTATGGTATTGTTTCCTCCACTTTTAAATTTTTTAAAAATAATCTAATTTTAAGTGTTTTTTTTAATAAGTATTTTAATCTTATTTTGTATTTAACTAAAAACTACGATTCGCTTTCACGCAAGTGTTTAGAACAAATTGAAGCAATAACTACACTCGCTCACAACAGTGACGTTCACTAAAGCAGGTTCTTGTTGGTAGACAACCCTCTTGTTTAAGTAAAGGTGAGAGTGAGAGGGAAATGCTTTTTGGATTCAAAATACAATGCTCCAACACATTCGCATGACATCAAAATTAGCAAGTGGGCCTTTTAAATGTGATTAAAGTTCAACAATTACGATTAAAGATTTAATAATGAAATCTATTTGTAAGATTTGACAATGATTTGTATTGTTAAGCATGGGTTTTGTGGGTTACTTCACTTGATATGAAGACCCAAATACATTGGGATTGTGTTCGGCTAATCACATTCTTCCTTAGATAACGTAACGTGGGGCACATGTTTAAATATTATAAAAAATTAAATTATATATAAATAAATTTTTATATTTAACTAATAATATTATAATATAAATATAAATATATTATATATATAATATATATATTTATTATTTTATTTATTTGTTTGTTTTTGTTTGTTTTATAAAGATCAATTTTAAATGATAGTATATTGCAATCCAAAAGGTTTAAATATATGACATAACTTAATTAGAATGAATATAAACATATATTATAAAAAACAAAAATATTAATTAAAATGTTTTATTATTTATAATAATTAAAAAATCAATTTAAGTTATATGAAAATCTAATATGGATCTATAGTATTATTCATTGATTCATCTATGTTTTGTAATGATTTTTATTCAATCTCTATATAGTTAAATTAGATATTTGTTTTACGAATTAACATGATTTTGTACTCATATTAAAGTTGAGATAAAAAAGATGGATCAAGTTAAAGGAATTTGAAACTATGCTTGTAATGCTATTAACTTTGAAATATTGATCCCCATTGAGGGTGGGCAGGTAGGGCACCTCACCTAAACTTGTGGTGAGAGCCAAAGCAGAAAGATGGGAAGGCAGGTTGTCATCCACTTAGTAGTATGCTTGCATGCATGTAGCTCAAATGAATAAGGGGGATCTTGGTCACTTGAAAGAGTTTGTAATGCACAATATTTGGTTCTTACTAAGTTTGAGGAAGATACATTACACCTAGTTTTTGAAACATAAAGGAAGGTTATCATTCATTATTGGAGGGAATAGGTAGGGAAAATTGAATTTTACTAACCGGTGGCAAGATAGAGATAAATTGGAGAAGAATGAATGCCACTAGATGAATTTAATTGGGCAACCATGGAGAGAAAAAAACATAGTTGGAGTAGTTGGATTGTCAATATTAATTCATAGAACTGTTGCGGCTTGAGGTTCTCGTCTCTATCCTCAGAAAAACTTCTTAATGTCAAAATATTTAGCTCCAGAGCTATCTCACAAAGCTTCCACCAGTTGCAAGTTTGAACTTTTTGTTATTCAAATTTCAAGTTTTGTTTTAGTTTTATATTCTACTTTGAATGGTTTGATTTCTACTCTCTAGATTTATGGGATTTTGGATTTTCTTTCCCTCTTTGCATTTAATTGTTCTAGGGGGTCTAGGTTTTTCGTCACAACTGATTCCAAACTCCTCCCTCTACTCTCCTTTCCCTATATGTTTCTTACCTCTCACTTTGACCCTCTTGACATTCCCCTGTCTTTCTCTACATCTCTAGGTCACCCCCTCTAACTCCTCTCTCATCCTCTATTCTTCATCTTTTCCCTTCACCGTTCCTCTGCTCTCTCTTCATCTGAGCCTTTTCTCCCTCCTTTACCTTTCTCTCTCTATCCTTTGTATTCTCCTCCTCTTATTCAACTTCCTTTCCTCTCTATACAATCAAGAGGCTTTCTTATATAACCCCTCCCCTAGTCCTATCTCTTCATTATCGTAAGACATTGTATTGGATTGCATCATAATTCCAGGTGATCCCACTCCCACTTCTAACCTTATTCCACCCTCTACTCTTAGCAATTGAGCACAAGCAACTACTACAACAGCATGGAACATTATAGCGACATAATCGCTATAGTTGTTCAAAGGGATATCTCTTACATGGAGGAACAAGTCATGAAGTCATTAAGATATAAACAGGTAGAGAATGAGATAAGAGATTAGATAGTGATATTGGGAACTCTAAGAGGGTTACAACAAACTCCTACATGCATGTCATTATCTTGTATTACATATAAAAATATTAATGGGAAGAGTTCTCATGAACAAGGTAGACACACAATAAGAGATAAGATAGATAAAATTAACAAAAAAGTCACTCTTCAAGCCAAAACCTGACTAACATGCACCTTTCCTCATCTAAATCCTATAGAGAGACACAACCATTAGGTCTTGAGGACACCCCTATGTAATCAAGATGAGCAAGGCAACCATGTAGAAGCACATTTATTTTATGTTGTTTTCCATATTATTAAGTTTATTTCTAGTTCTCTATTCTATAAACAGTTCTAGACTCTCAAGTAATGAGCAATATCAACAATCCGAAAATTTTGTTCTTATGCTACTATACCTATTTCCCAAATGGTAAACTAGTAGCTATAAATATTGATGTATATCTATGTATTTAAATGTAATTTAAATTTTTTGATTTTACAAAAGAAAAGGAAAACCTTTGAAAATTTGTTAATTTTATTTTTCCCTAATTTTGAAAAGAGTTGTAATGGCCTATAATTATAATATGAAATAATATAAATAATAAAACAATAAATAATAAGAAAATATAAGAAAACAAAAATAAATAATAAATAAAGAATACAACATAATAATAGTAAATAACAATAATAATAATAAATAATAAACGGAAGTTCCAAACAAAAAAACTTAAGACAAAGAAATAAAACTTGGCATTTTGACACATGGATTGTGTGCATGTGGGTCCCTTTCTAATTCCTTTCCATTTTTGGAACCATTTTTTCTATTTAATGGACGAAAAGGAAGATAAGAACATTATTCCTTCCTTCTTTTGGAGATATAGTGTTGTGACACAATGATGCCCTAGTAGTAGTAGTTGGTTGAGCGCTTGTGGATGGCCAACTGTAGAAATATTATGTACTGTTGAATCTATGGTCGGGTGGAAATTCATCCCCAAAACTTGGTTTTAGTTAGCGGGATTTAAGTAACATTAGAACCCTAAAATCATAAGTAAGGTATATCATCACTATAGGTAAGTGTTCTTTGCTCATGGTTTTCAAAAATTCTAGGCCATTTAATTGAAAATTTTCCTATTGATTATTAATCAGATAAATTGATATATTTTAATTTTGGGTTGTTACATATGGTATTAGAGAAAATTTCAACTATATGTAAACTTTAAATAAATACTTGAAAATAATACCTATTTATCATTGATGAATATTTTTTCACATGAAAAAATTTAGTCTAACTAAATTTGAAAAATAAATACACGAGTAAACTCATTACTAAGTAATGAGGTTGGATAACAATGAAATCTCCTACAAAATAAACTACCATGTAACAGGACTTCCTCACATTGCTATGACATATTCCATGTGTTGGTATATTTTTTTTTTCTTCCAGCTTCGGTAAGCTTATTGTGATTTCCATTATTGTACAAGGGATACCCTAATCTCCCTCAACGCGTTATTTTATTTCATCGAAATACATAAGCACCCCATGGGATATTATGAGAGAGAAGAAAGTGACCTTATTTATTGAGTTAATTGAAAATTTTGATACTTTCAACAAGAATTCCAAGGGAATGACGACTGATATGAATTTGTGCTCATAATCGATGAGGTACTATGAAATTCTTGATGAAAAAAAGAAACTTAGTTATGTGGCAAGAGTGTGATGAGTTTCTCAACATGCTTCACAAATATCACACATTGATTTTGGGTTGGAGATACTAGGAGTGGAAAGAGCACACAGGTAAACCCTAGTTATTAAAAGAAATAAAAAAATAAAACTATCATAAACCTAATGCAGGAAAGAATATGAGAGAGATCTCTAGTAGAAATCCTTTCGGTGCCCTCTTTGTCGAGGCCTTAAAGACATCCATGAGTTGAACTTTCAAGCTCAGTCCCTTGAATTTCCATTTCATTGCATCCCAGAAGTATGGGAAGGGTTATTAAGGACGTAAAATATTTTCGTATCTCTGCTGAAATGGTAACGTGAAGTTGTAAGGTTGTCGATCCCATAATTTCGTTAATTTCTTTGTTTTAGTGGTAGTATTCGGATTTTTTTAAATCAACTACAGGATGACCAAAGATTAAGGTGTTGATAGTATTCTCCCACCAAAAAGGATATATAGGTGGAGCAACAACTATCCTTGGCATCTATTGATGCATATGGGGATATGAATATGATGTGTTGGGACCTGGATAAGGGTTTCCATGTGGATGATTCGGGTAGGGATAAGTGTAACAAGAACTGGTCCATCACTAGGATTGATCATAACTCATTGGAGGTGGAGCATATGGTTGAATTTGAGGGTGTGGAATGGTTCCAACGATACCATAAGGGACATGAGATGCCCTCGGTGCATTAACAGCTGTTGCCATTATGATATAGGTGTTGTCCTTGATGGAAACTCACTCAGATGATAGATCATAGTGCAGCAGGTCAATAGCAAAGAATTAATGATCAAACTACAAAGAATGAATAAATAGAGGTATACATACGTTCACCATGATAAAGGAGCGTATACACACAGGTTAGCAAACCAAAAGGAGTGTATACTGTACACAGGCACTTTCACAGAAAGTAAAACGCATATATCTTGGAAAACTAAGTTTTGGTCCAAGGTATTTGGTCCATGATATTTTGATCCATGGTATTGGTCCAAGGTATCTGGTCCGAGGTATTGACCCTAGTTATTTGGTCCAAGGTATTGGTCCTAAGTGGTTTTGTTCCATGGTATTAAGAAAGGCCTAAAACTATAAAACGAGGAGAAGATCATTAGGCCAGGCATGAAAGTATTGAATATTTAATGAAGTGTGAGATCTAGTATATAGGTTATCATCTTATGGTACTTTGCCTAATCTGAATCGAGGATGAACCTTAGCGGTTAATGAAGGGATAAGATCTATTGATGGATCGAGATCTTATGGCTTGAAATTAATTATCATTATCTGGTCTGATTATGTATAGTCTACATCTAAATATCGATGCATGGGTTATTCTATAAATGCTATGATCTAGGTAGAATTGAAGTCTGTAATAGCTGCAAAATTATTTGCAGATGTATATGCTAGTTGGCTTTGGTAAAAGTGCGTATACACATGTTTTCGGATCATCAGAGTAGCGTATACATTATGAGATATGATATCTGAATTTGCAGTTGGTTCTAGTGGTTGTTCTAGAGTTCTGGGTTCTGCTCTTTATTCTGGTGACTATGTTTTGATGACAGGGTTTCAATGATTCAGTTATTGGGTGATTCAAGGATTGATGATTGAGTATTTAATGATTGGCTAATGCAGTGGTTGTATTTCAGTGGTGATTGATTTTGAGCTTCAATGTTGTTGATGGGGCTAGTATGAAAATTGGATGAAACGTGGCCTTCATATTTTGGTGTTGTGATCTAGGAGTATCCAGTATGAAAATTTATGAAACGTGGTCCCTAAAGGTACAGAGAAGATCTTAGCCTTTTGTAGGATGATGCCTACGTATTGGTAAACATATCGGACATTACAAGAGCCAGAGGGTTGGAGCTCCCTTCTAGTAGTAGCTGGAAAATGAGTGAAGGTTAGAGGTTTCAGTAGGCCAGTGCCTACGTACTAATAAATAAATCGGCTAGTACAAGAGCTAGGGGGTTGTAGCTCCCTTCAAGTAGAAGCTGGAGAACGAGAGAAGGTTGTAGCCTTTTCCAGGTGGGTGCCTGTGTACTGGTATGAGTCTACACCAGTACAAGATTGTAAACAGGTTTTTCTTATATTAAAAAGAAGACAACAACAAGTGGTTTTTGTCCCGCATTGGGTTTCAACCTTAAATATTGGTGTTCATGCGTGTCTCTTCTGTGTGATGATCTGTTCTATTTTTACTGCACCTGGTTACTATTTATATGGATAATGAAGTACTAATGCACTAATTAAAGATCAAAATATGATGAATTAAATGAATCATAAGTTTGCTGGATATATGCTAGTTGCCTTAAATATAGTTGCATGTACACGCAAGTTCCCTTCACTAAAGTAGCGTATATGAATTTGATTATGGAAATGAAAAGGTTATTGATTTTCTAATATTGATTCACCCACCCCCGCTCTCAGTATTATTTCCAACAATTGGTATCAGACAAGGTCCTTCAAAAGAAGCTTGATCACTTGAAGGGAGATCCATCAAAATGAATAATCAAGAGAGCATGGGATCCATCAAACCGCCAATCTTCGATGGGAGAAATTTTGTTTCCTATAAAATAATAACCAAAACCTATCTACAATCGCTTGGAATGGATGTTTGGGAAATTGTGGAAAAAGGATATACATTTCCAACAGCAATTCCTACAGATACAGCAAGTAAAAAGGATTATCAAACCAATGCCAAAGTTGTCACTATTTTATTGGGAAGTTTGTCAAAACCAGAGTTTGTCAAGGTCATGCAACTCAAATCAGCCAAAGAAATATGGGACAAAATCATTCTAAGCTACGAAGGAGACTCTTAGGTAAAACGTGCTAAGATTCAAACTCTTAGAATTCAGTATGAAACTCTTAAGATGCATAGTGATGAAAGCATAGCTAGTTACTTCCTACGTATAGATGAGGTTGTCAATTGTATAAAGAATATGGGTGAAGAAATTAAGGAAGTTGTCTTAGTTGAGAAATTTTTGAGATCCTTGTGTTCTAAATTTGAACCCAAAGTGTCTGCCATAGAAGAAAAATAGGATTTCTAGAATATCACTATGATGCAGCTTCACAGAATCTTAACTACCTTTGAGATGAGAAAAGGAGGACCATAAATAAGAGAGAAGCCACATTTAAAGCATCAACAATGGGAAAAGAAAAAATCAATGAATTAGGGCACATTTCAGAAGAAGAAGGTGAGGTAAATTTTTTCAAGAAGCTTCAATGGGGTTCTGGAAGGTTCAAAGGTAAGCTACCTCTCAAATGCTTTTCTTGTGGTAGAGTTGGTCATTTTGCTACTAGATGCCCTCGTAACAAAGGAAATATGTCTGAAGAAGGTAATAGAAGTTATTATACCCATGATGATAGTGATGGCTTGTACAATAATGATGAAGATGATCCAGAAATTAAACTACTCATGGCATGTGAAAATAATGCCTTAGAAAAGGAAGATTTCCTTAAAGAAATCAATCAACTTAAAATTAGTTTGACAGAAAAAGATACATTCATAAACACAGTGACACATCAACTCACTAAAAAGGAAAAACAAAATGAAGTGTTAGAATGTGAAGTGGTAAGTCTAAGAAAAGAACTTGAAAAGATAAAGACTCTAAATCTTAGATTTGCTAAAGGATCAGAAATGTTAGATGAAATCCTCAAAGTTTAGCGTTCGCCCATTATAAAGATTAGTCTTGGCTTTCATTAAGGTGAATCTAGTTCACAAGGTAAGGTAAGAAACTCCAATGAAAAATCTGAGATGCTCAATAAAGAAATATAAAGTCAACCCCATCAACAATCAAGGAAAGAAATTCTTCAAAGAAAATCTTTTACTCCTAATTGTGGAAGTAATATTCGGTTACTTCCTTCAAAGAATGATGTTGGATGTTTTATATGTCATAATTTTGGACATGTTGCAACCAAATATAGAAGTAGAATGGTTCAAGACCATCACATAGAAAAATCATCACATTCCAAGTACTTTAAGGGATATTGTTTTTCTTGCAATATGTTTGGTCACAAAGCTATTGATTGCAATAAAAGGAATATGAAACATGTAAGATGTTATGCGTGCAACAAGTTTGGACATAAAGTAAAGGAATGCAAGAGCAAATTTCGGACACCAAACCAATTTAAAGGAGCATACATCATCACAATCCAAGGTATTGAAGAAGACAAAATTATTGTCAGAAAGATGTAGCATAGCTCAATTTGTAGACATAACAGACCCAAGGGAAGCTGAAAGTGTAAAACTTTAGTATTCTAATTTTCATATGCACCTATTATGAAGAGAAGTCACGTATATACGCAAGTTAGAAGCTGCATAGTCGTGTATATGGCGTTCTGAGGAAAAAGCAGAGGGACAAACTAAGGAAAAGGAGTCTAATATGGTTCAGTCACTTATCTGCTCAGTTTGATGATGGTATGGCATAGGTTTGGGGGGAGCATATGCTTCTAATAATGCATTGTTGGCATTATCTTAGAATATCTTGGTACAAATCCGCCTAAGTGTCTTGATTCAGGTGACTCTTTTGATGATGGAAATATACAGGTTGTTGATGTTGCTGACATATGATTATGGTGCAGATAATATATGGTCTATGATAGTTGATGGCTATCATGGTATTGTTTAGGTCTTTGGTCTAAATTTCGTCTATATCTTTTAAATACCCATGAGTCATATGATGTAATTTGTACCCCCACTATGCATGGGAAGGATGATGTAATAATTTCTATTTCAGTCATGTATAAACATTTGGTATATCCCCACTTGGTTGGGTGGATGAGTCAAATTTGGTATATGTCCACTTCATTGGGAGATGGATGTATGAGTCATTGGTGATAGGAAGGTCATTGGTGATGTATGTATAGAGCCATGTTATTCTTTTGAAAAATATTTTTACAGACTATGCATGTGCTCACGGGTAGCATGGATGGATTGGTACATCTTAGCATGTACAAAGGGGGAGCTCAATCAGAGATTTTAGCATGTACTTAGGGAGAGTATGGAGAACATCAAAGGGAGAGAATATCTTGGTCTGCCCTTTGTTGTTGATGTCAAATGGGGAGAGTGCCTTGGCGTTATTGTTGCCATCAAGTCCAAAGCGGGAGATTGTTAGCATTATGATATAGGTGTTGTCCTTGATGGAAACTCACTCAGATGATAGATCATAGTGCAGCAGGTCAATAGCAAAGAATTAATGATCAGACTACAAAGAATGAATAAAGAGAGGTATACATAGGTTCACCTTGACAAAGGAGCATATACACATGGGTTAACAGACCAAAAGGACCGTATAACGTACACATGCACTTTCATAGAAAAAAAGCATGTATATCTTGGAAAACTAAGTTTTGGTCCAAGGTATTTGGTCCATGGTATTTTGATCCATGGTATTGGTCCATGGTATCTAGTCTGAGGTATTGACCCTAGGTATTTGGTCCAAGGTATTTCCCTAAGTGGTTCTAGTCCATGGTATTGAGAAAGGCCTAAAACTATAAAAGGAGGAGAAGATCATTAGGCTAGGCATGAAAGTATTGAATATCTGATGAAGTGTGAGACCTAGTATATAGGTTATCAACTTATGGTACTTTTCCTGATCTGAATCGAGGATGAACCTTAGCGGTTGATGAAGCGATAAGATCTATTGATGGATCAGGATCTTAAGGCTTGAAATGAATTATCATTATCTGGTTTGATTATGTATAGTCTAGATCTCAATACTGACGTGTGGGTTATTCTGTAAATGTTATGATCTGGGTATAACTGAAGTCTGTAATAGCTGCAAAATTATTTGTAGATGTATATGCTCTTTGGCTTTGGTTAAAGTGCGTATACACATTGTTTCATTTCATCAGAGTAGCATATACATTATGAAATATGATATTTGACCTTTCAATTGATTCTAGTGGTTGTTGGAGAGTGTTGGGTTCTTCTCTATGTTCTGGTGACTTTGTTTTGATGACAGGGTTTCAATGATTCAATTATTTGGTGATTCAGGGATTGATGATTGAGTATTTAATGATTGGTTAATGCAATGGTTATATTCCAGTGGTGATTGATTTTGAGCTTCAATGTTGTTGACGGGTCCAGTATGAAAATTGGATGAAACGTGGCCATCATATTTGGGTGTTGTGATCCAGAAGTATCCAGTATGAAAATTTATGAAACGCGGTCCCTGGATGAAGAGAGAAGGTTGTAGCCTTCTATAGGCCGACACCTACATACTAGTAAACATATCAGCCAGTACGAGAGCCAGGGGGTTGGAGGTCCCTTCCAGTAGTTGCTGGAAAACGAGTGAAGGTTGGAGCCTTCAGTAGGTCGGTGCCTATGTACTAGTAAACAAATTGACTAGTACAAGAGCTTAGGGGTTGTAGCTCCCTTCCAGTAGAAGCTGGAGAATGAGACAAGGTTGTAGCCTTCTGCAAGTTGGTGCCTACATACTGGTATGAGTCTACACCAGTACAAGATTGTAAACAGGTTTTTCTTATATTAAGAAGAAGACAACCGCAGGTGGTTTTTGTCTCGCATTGGGTTTCCACCTTAAATCTTGGTTTTCATGTGTGTTTCTCAAGTGTGATGATCTATTATATTTTTACTGCACCTGGTTACTATTTATATGGATAATGAAGTACTGATGCATTGATTAAAGATCAACATATGATGAATTAACTGAATCATAAGTTTGTTGGATATACGCTAGTTTCCTTAAATACAGTTGTGTGTACACGCAAGTTCCCTTCACTGAAGTAGCGTATATGAATCTGATTATGGAAATGAAAAGGTTATTGATTTGCTAATACTGATTCACCCCCCCCTTAATATTATTTCCAACAACAGCACCAAGCTGAGGTAGATCGGGGATGACAATGTTAAAATAACTTGGCTGGGCATAGATCAGATCCAACTTCAATGCTACTTGGAGCACATCTTCCTCGGATTAGGGGAAGTGAGAAGACACATATTTATAAATGGGTTCAAAAATCGATCTAAGAAGCTAATATATATAGATATGCTCTTCAAATCCAAGAGATTTACATATGCTCCTCCTTCTACGCCATTATTGAACATGGTTGGATAGGCGAGTGGAAGAAGTTTGAAGGAAAGAATTCAATAGTTTAGTACCAATGTCATAGTTGAGAGGTAACTTGAAATAGGCTAGAAAAGATTTGGAAAGAGTTGAAACAATGGAATGAGTGGCTCTAGGTTGATCGACATACCACTTGGTAGCAGCTCTAGTAAGAGTGCACTGGAACAGGTGAGGACGAATGGAGTCTTCGTTGATAGAATTGGATGAACACCACATATGGAATAATTGAACATGATTTATGCGATCTTATCCAAGATTACCTTCAAACTTAGGGATGGAGGAAGGGAGTTTATTAGGCATAGATGGCCAATTGGGGTCATGGAGAAGAGGATCGTTGATGAGCTGGCTGAAAATAGAGAGACATAAACCATCCATAAAAGGAAGCAATGGTGTAAGAGTGACCAAACCAGTGGAGGTTCTGTTGATGGGGTTACCTTGTTTAGTACCTAGGTTACCACCTTGGTTTCCCACACCCACGTTGGTGCCTTACATGGTGACACTATGGGCTTGAAAAGATGCGGAATCAAGGGAAGAACTACAATAATCAATAAAACTAGAGTCACAATGAAGGCTCGATGGAGGACTGGGAGGATGTAATCTCATTAGGGGGCTCTTGAGGTCTAAAATGGGCCTCCTAAGAAAAATGTACAACGAAAATAAAATTTATAAGAACCGGTAGGATTCAAGATGATGATGTCAACCATGGTGGATGATTCACCATTTTTGGAGTAAAAAAGGTAAAAATATTAAAAAAATAATAAAATAATAAAACTACTTTTTCAACTCATATTTTCAACTTATCTCCCTAACTGTTTACTCAAATTTCAACCGGGAGTACTTGTTGCATACTTTCGATGGACCCTACTACATGAAAAATGAGAAATTCATGAGACAATGTTATTGCATTCATGTTTTCCATGTATTTCTCATTGTTCGTGTAGCAGGATCCATCGAAACTATGAAACATGGGTACTCCTTGGATGAAGAATAAAATTTTACATCCATTGGGTGTTTCTAGTCGAAATTTGAGTAAGCCCATACAGAGATAAGGTTAAAATACGCATTGAAAAAACAATTTTTTTCTTTCCCTCTAAAATTTGATGATGTAATCTAACCTTATTTTATTATTTCCACTATTATTTATAATTTCCTTAGGAGGCCCATTTTAGACCTCAAAATTCCCCTAATGAACTCGATAGGGAGGATTCATATGTCCTAACAAAAAATGAAGGTGAAGGCCTCAAATTCTCTGCGAAAAACACCTAAGGGGCACAATGATGTCAAGGCAATGATGACTCTAAGGACTAAAGGGTTATTATAAGATTAAAATAGCAATAGACAACAATAAAATGCCTAGTGTAGTGGTGCCAAGTGTAAACTAACTATATTAATGATGGTACTCTAATACAAGAAAACATGTCCTATAAAAGAAAAATACCCCTAACCTATAGGTGGTATAAATCCTTAAACAATCCTAAATCTACTGTTTCATATGGCCTTCCAAAAAACTAAGTACTTAATGAAATATCATCCCTGCAAGAAAGGCTGCCTCGAGAAAGATAGGGTAGAAAACCAACTACTTCCCACAGCCAATCCTATAGGGTGTTTTCCTCAAATTGGTCACTATGGATACCTTTGTCCCACAAGGGTCATTGATTCTTGAGCTTCTTGGTGATCATCCAACACATGGGATTCCCTTCCACGGTTTGGGTAGCCCCAAGGAGAACTTCTCGCATGATGACCCAGCCTAACCCCCTCTAAATCGGGTTTCTAATGCACTTTGGATTTAAACCGTGAGATGGTGAAGGATTTTAATATTCCTAATATGTCAACCTCTATTTTTGAATGTAAGTGATCGATGGGTGTTATTGGAACCCTATCCCACCAATCCTACATCTAAACTACAAATATTGCTTGGGGCTGGTGCGCAAGTAATCTTAGTTTATGTATGTTAAATTATTAGGGTGTAGTAATTCAAGTCTTGATTTGGTGGTGTTAACCAAGCTCACATTTCTTATGGTTTGAGTGTGTGAAAATTATGTGTCAAGAACACAATACCCCACCCAATCAAGCACACAATACCCCACCCAAACAGGCTCTCAAGTAGCTAAGAAAGAGAAGGAAAACAAGCTACTCCAAGACACATAAAATGCCTCAAATACTTAATGTCAAAGGGATTGAGATCTATAGGCACTAATATGCTTGAAATGGTGCATATACACAAAGAAAATAAAGGGTGACAAATGTTGCAAAGGATTGGTATGAAACTCCAAAACCTAGGATGCTTAAGGGGATCCCAAAGGGGAAAGGCAAAACCCAAACTCTAAAAGGAGAAAAAGTGAAATAAACCTATCCACAAGTGTTGTAATTTAATGGATCAAACTCTGAAATGAGTGGTTGAAAATTCTAAAACCCTAGACTCCTCACCCAACTAATCTCTTCCTAAAAATCTGGAGGTGTACTCTAAACCCTAGGGGGGTTTTTTTTCTTCCTCAAACAGAAAAACTAAGTGAATGTAGGCTTAGGGGAGACTGAAACAGAGATAAGAAACCCTTCCCAGTCTATGCACAACACTCTCAGCAAGTTTGAAAAATTCTCGAAAAAAATCCAAAATGCAGGTAATGACGTGGAATAGTGGAAAAAATAGTTATTAGGCCAAGTGTGCTATGGAATGTAGATCTGGGGCTAAAAAGTGTGTTATTCTCCCAGGACTCTCGGTCAAAAAATGTCGCACAAATTGTGTTGTCTTCTACTCAATCGATACCCCTGACTTGTAGAAAGAACCAGAAAACCACAAGAATACAAAAATTTGACAAAAAAGAAAAGAAAACTATAAATATAAATTGAGAGGCTATAAATTGTTGTATAAAACCTTGAAATTTACTGAAACTTTACTCACCCAAGAACTTATTTGCTAAACCAGTGGAGTTGCCATTTGTTAGTATGAAATTTCTTGGAAGGTGTACCAAAAACATTCCACTTATGTCATTGTTGACAGGTGACCCTAACAACAATATGTGGCTACTTATGCTTTAGTTCTACAATAATAAGACTAAAAAAACCTGCAACAAAAGGATATATGTGATCCAAAACAACAAAAAATAATATATGTCCAATGTAATAACCCAAATGGAAGGTATTTTAAAATGAATAATAAATCTTTATTGATAACACCTAGTGAAGGAGATCTACAAAAGGGTATGCAAATCCCCCTCTGTGGGATGGGTCCTTTGATGCCCTTGATGTTTTAGTAATTGATTCTATCTCTCAATTTATGAAAAACCCAAAACAATGTCTAGAACTCAAGTGGGAGCTCAAGGGAAAGAAGATGATAATGATGACAATGATAATGATCATGGTAAAGAATGAATGAAAAACCCTCCTATTTATAACAAAGTATTGAGTTAGTATCGAAAATGGAGAATAATAAAATAATATTGACCAAATCAAGATATAACCATTAGGAATACTTTATTATATTTTTTGGAGAGGGAAAAGATATTCAAAATGGTCAAATATCTTTATTTAGAAATAATTAACAAATAAAATGATTTATTAATTATTTCGCGATGATTAAGAATCGTATGAAATTGAAATAATTATTAAATAGTGATTTAAAAATTATTCCAATAATAGAATTAAGTAATAATAAATAAATAATGATTTATTTAATTATTCATAGGTGATTTAATCAACTGTGACAAGGAATAATTATCAAACAATGAGTTAATAATTATTCCTAGATAAAATTAAATAAATAATTATTTATTTAATTATTCTCATGGGTTTTTTAAGTTAATCAGAAATAATTTAATAAAAATGGTTTACTAAATTATTGCGCATGGTGAAAGTGATTTTCCTATGGTAAAATTAGTCATACATGGTATATTTCAATCTGTCTAGTTAGAAATGGCTAGGTGATCATTTTTTGGTGATAACAAGAGGTATCTAATAGAGAGATACTATGATGACAATAAAAAACAATTTTATGAGCTGAAGATGGGATACCATGGATCTACAATGCTCGGGAGGCACATACAGTAGGATATGTCGGACAGAGTATTCCACAAATCTATGGAGCATTGGAGAATAGGTATGCATATCACCAAACATCTATTATCGAGATGTATGATAAGATTTGTGATAAATTTATTACTATTTTGATTGAACTTGGATCTAATTATAGTCATGTTAATCCTACAATGGTGCATAAGTGTGGTTTGAATAAAGAAGTATATGCAGAATCTTGGTCATAGAGATTTCCATTAAAGAAAGTCTGCAAATTCCTACAAAAATACTAATATATGTTTTTTCTTATTGTAGGCTTAAGGATTGTAGTATATAGTCACATCATGTTCACTACATCATTGAATTTTTCACATGTTTCTACTTTGAATGAATTTTCTATTAGTGACCAACTGTGCTTTTGTCTCCTTTTTGAATTTTTGAATTAGGGCTTTTTCCCTTGCGTGGATGAATAAAATGAACCAAATGCACGGTGTGAAATGTGATAAATGACATACATCTAGGACATTATATAAATACTTTCTACTTATTGTACAATATTATATTTATCACATCTTAATTTTTCCTCCGTTGCACTGGTGACTGTAATATTGTTAACTCAACGTGAAAAAAAACAAGCAAAGAGACAAATAATTGTGCTTCTGTTTCTATATATGTAAATGTTTCTCTTATTTTTTTCAACATTAGAGAATGTGCTATTTCTAGTAGACACAATTGAGCATGGAACTCTTCCTCATTATAGGCTCTAGTTGTTAAGCACAGAGCATTGACATAGATGCTATTGCAAATTTTTTCCTTGCATTTACAAAATTAGTAAATCATAGGATATAAGATCTTGTTTAAACTACATTAATATAAATATGAACTAGAATGACATGTCATTCTCAATTCTACATAGAAACTTTTGCGAGAATTGTATCCCTCTTTTCTTAATGGAATCATGAGCCATTGATAATATGGTCAATTTGTGGATTCCAAACAACAGTTTCTTCTCAAAGATTTTGTGGATGCTAGTAATAGGTGTAAAATATACAATTACTTTTGCACAAAAATGTTACTAAATTCTTGAATATTTCTAATACTTTTTATATATGATTTATGTTTATAGTTTTTCCATATTTCAAAAAAAATTGTTATAATGTTTCACACTAACTAAAGATTAGTGCACAAATTTTCATGTTTGGTTAGATACCTAGATATTCTAAGACATCCAAAAACATATGCTACTCTATTGGAAAATTTAACAATTGGTTACATGGATATTGTTCACTGATACAGGACACAACCTATTGTACCAAAAAAAAGTTCTTCCATTATTTAATTGGAATAAAAAAAAAAATTATGCTCAACAAAGAGAAAACAAAAACTCATAATAGGTCAATGGTCACTGAGATATTGATTCTTGTGAATATATCGATTAAGTTTACTGACATAAAAGAAGATGAACATGACAGTATTAACAAAATGAATTCAATATATTCTTGAATATAACATCTTTGGAATTCATGTAGTTAAGTAGAAATACACATATGTAAGTAATTGTTGCCCCTAATTAACAAGAAATCATAAAGCTTCATAGCCTACTTTGTACAACCATTGAACATATTGAAAATGTCATATGAGTATTTTTTTTGCGATCCTCGAATATGATCTTATAATTTTCTTTTTTTTTCTAGATTTTGTAATTAACAATTATACATGGAAACACGTTTTTCTTGCAAAACTTTTGTACCGACAAGCTTGAATCCTTCCGATGGCAGACAAGCAAGAATTGTATCTTGAATTATACATATTGTGCTAAGTACACACGATTATTTACATGTAATTGTTAATAAACTAAGATTGTTTACTCCATATGCATTATGAGCATTGATGTAAAATTGTGAACTCATATTTAGTGTGAGCATAATGTTTTTTTATAGTTTCACTTATAAGATTACTCTAGAGATTAAAGAACACTATTTGCAAATTTTCTAGGTTGTTGATAGAGTATTTATTCTTTGTTATTTGACAAAGGTCAAAAATTTAGTCTAAATTAAAATTGAGAGACAAATTTCAATTATAAAACAAATTGTTAAGCGATATATCAAATATATATGAAATAGAGCTTAGAGAGCCTAGGTTGTCCTCAAATGTTTTCCCTCATGAGCGATAAGCTCCTTTTGTATCTCTATTGGATTTTTATTTTCAACTCATTTTTAAACTTCTACTACTTCATCTATATGAATTTTTAGGGATAACTACAAAAAATAGATTTAATGTTACTTTTGTTCAACTAGCTAAGGAGTAATACTTTTCTAGTTGAGTACTAGTTTTCTAGTTTTCCCTTGTTCATATGCATACATTTCCATTTTATGAAACCATTTTATTGAAGTATTTAATCTCATCATATGAGTCATCTTTGTTTTGGAGAATTTGGTGTCTACGGATAAATACTAATTCCCTAGATAAGTAGCCATATCTAGAACAACAATTTAAAGTATTTTAGTCTTTCCTGTAAGCAATAGATAAGATGAGAAGATGAGAAGACCTACTTGTAGTTCCTATTTCCTCTCGTCTCTTTTGTATCGATCCTCTCACTCCTTCCCGTACTTAATATGCTTGAGAAGTACCTATAAACACAAATATAAAACAAAGAATCTATCAAAACAAAATATCTATTGAGTATAAGTGAATGGAATAAGATACATTTAACACATATAATCATTATAAGACAATACAAAGATATTGGAGAAAGGTTCAAATACTTTATTGAATAGAAGAAGGAATTATGACCATTTTGTATGATTCAAAGTCATTCCTCCAGCTTGTATCCCATCCACATCACATCAAAAGCATGAAAAACTTGTAGCATTACAATACTTGCTTCAAAGCCAGTTTTCATAGCAACATTATCTCCTTACAATTCAACATAATCCAACCCCTGATCACTTATATGAGTGCTCAATTTATAGAGAGATGAAGGAAGTTTTGTCATAAATGGTGGTATTGTATGGCCTTACATATTTAGAATTAGTTCCATGGAGGAAGGGATGAGAGGATAAGATGCATCTTAACTCATTGCTCATCCATTTTCGAGCTCATAGGAGTTGATAAGTGAGGGAACCTTCTAGATGACTCCAAAAGATAAGAATATTCCCCAAACCCTATGTGAATTTCACTCAAACTCACCCAACATAGGTGAAAGGAAGCCTAAGTGCTCTGTAGAGCACCCTGGCATGGACTTAACTGCTCTCCAGTGCACCCTTACATGGGTCTACCTGCATTGGTCCCTCTATAGGCCATTTCTGGATGTCTTCAAGTCATGAAACTGTCTAGGAATGAGGCATTCAAAGGGGTCACTTGTTTAGGGCATGTAGCAACTAGAATTATGGTTTGATGAGCCCTAAACATTGATTTGGATGACGAGATTGATGTGCCTAAATGGATCTATAATAGTTGCCCCCCTAAAGCATGAATTCAGAAAAATGCTAATGTCGAATGAAATGATTTGTGATGCGATGAGGAGGTATCGAAGTGGAAGTTTACCTACATCAATTACAATCCATATGTCATGATATTTCGATTTTTACATGAATTGTTGAGGGAAGGCATACCCATGCTCAACTTATAAAATTTCATTACATGTACATAAATATTCGTCTACAGATATGGATCCATGATCAGAAGGACCATCAATGTAAATCCATTGTATATATGATTTAGTACTCCTGAAATTGCAGCGCGATGGATGAAACTAGATCAGGGGTCTTCTATCTCGTTCAATCATTCACTTAAGTAAGAGTCTAACCATGTGAATATATGATCTAAAATCGAACATGGGAAGATATTGTCTGATTACTAGCTAATGATGTAAGCTTTTAACGAAGGAGAGAGAAATCTCCAATAATGATAATGATCCTCAAGGTACTGCAGTAGATTTTGCATGGTGTGAATGGATCATTTGATGTCGAACACCATACAAAGTCTTTCAGTCGAAGGCCATTGATGTTAACCTATCGTTAGAAGTGAGAAACCTGCCATTGATGCATGCAAGCCTCAAGGTACTTGAACAGTGTTTCTAAATCAACTTCTTGGAAAATGTGTTGATGTCAACAAGAAGGCACTTGTCGCAGGAGGGCCTTGATGTATCCAACATCAATGACACGAAATGTGCAGTGATTTTAGAGATGGAATTTGACTGATGACACAAGGTTCAGGAATGGCAGTCATGAAAATGAAGGTTTATGGTATTGCAAAGGATGATTTTTAACTGAATGACTTCTCTTGAACATATCGGCAACACTAAATGAATTGGCAGCATTGACCCAAAACCAAAGTAATGGATGGTGTGATAGACCATAGGTCTGATAACCATCAAGTAGGTAACCCAACCCAAATAGTCTAAATGAATTGGCAACATTGACCCAAAATAAAAGTTATGGATGGTGTGATAGACTATAAGTATGATAACCATCAAGAAGATAACCCAACCCAAGTAGTCACAGTGATGAAGTGAAATTGTCATGTTCAGGAGCGATTTGCTACCATAATGTGATTTACTCCTTTTTCCATTTTCCTTATTCATTGCTAACTAGTACCTCTTTATTTTTTATCAAGCTTGAGGAAGATAACATATGCTTGTTGTATAATTCCACCCTTCGGGTGAATCCATCGCTATTTGATGTTTTAACGAGTCTAGTGAAGATGAAACTTGGTCTTGTCTAGATAGAAACATTTGTCACTATATGATGTTTTTAATGAGTTTAACAACAAAAATAACTTGGTCCTTTTCATGTTGAGAGACTTTGAAAAGGGAAACAAGGAAAACTCCACAAGTTCTTTTTCGTTGATTTGTCTCTCAAGCCCAAAAAAGCATAAAACAATACGAGAGAGAACCTATTGACCATGTTCGATCAACGTATTCCTTTTTCGTAAATAATTTATCTCAGTTCGGAAAGGGGTTAAACTTATACTTAGTAGATGTCATTTCCAATCCATTAACGAGCTGAAAAGGACAAGCACTCGACAATCTTTTCATATTTTGAGAGTTTGAAAAGAGCTTAAAGAGGACTCCATTTTGAGAAACAAGTGTTGTCTAGGATAGAAATTGGTTCCGGTGATGTTGGAACTTCTCAAAACATGTTTATTTATGTGAAGAGGTTGGCTAATAAGACCAATCATTGCAACTGTTCCTCAAAACAGTAAAACAACCAAGTGAAAGTGTATCGTCAGCCAAAGGGATGGTGGCGATGGGATGAAAACAAGCAAGGCTCATCTGACGAAAGAGGTTGATAAAATGGCAATCACGAGGGTCAAAATGGAGAAGGGTTCATTTTTACACAAGCTTGAACCATAAGGAACTATGCTTGGATTTAGTTTCATGTTTACACAAGCTTGAAATGAAAAACCATGCTTGGATTCCTTGTTTCATTTTTACACAATCTTAAGACGAAGAACTATGCTTGAATTCAGTTTCATTTTTACACAAGCTTGAAACGAAGAACTATGCTTGAGATTGGTTTACATGCCCCTAGCATGATGAAAGGGAGATTCTCCTGTAACCAGATGGAAGTCATTGTGGTGAAGTGGGATGGTTATCCAACACCTTTTTGGATTCGTCCAGATAGGGACAAAGGTGAATGGGGTGATTCCCTTCACATAACCTATAGGGAAACTTTACTTTACCATTAGGTGCATGCCTCTCAAGCTTCATTACATTCTCCTAAGTCGACTCCTTGTGGCTATCAGGTGGATGGAATGAAGGTTCATATACAAGATCAAGTGAAAGACTCAACTGGGATTCTATGAGATCTACTTAAAGACTCGACTTCGAACTTTTCTCCAGGGGACCTTGTTTCATTTTTTAATGAGGTCGACACGGTAAAAGAACTATCCTCAGACACTCTTGTTTCATTTTTTAATGAGGTTTATGTAAGACCAAGAACTGTCCTTTTCCTTCATTTCATTTTTTAACGATGTTGACACAAGCCAAGGAACTATCCTCATATTCCTTGTTTCATTTTTAACGAGCTTGACACAAGACAAGGAACTATGCTTATACTCCTTTTTTCATTTTTTAATGAGGTTGACACAAGACTAGGAACTATCCTCATAGACCCTTGTTTCACGACTCATAAGAAGTCATGGAGGAGACATCTGGTTCGAATGCCCCCAGTACATGATGTATAACATCACTGAATTGATCGTTAGTTGATGTAGTTATGGAACGAGTTGCCACATAATTGATCCGTGGCAGGCATGATACCATTTGTACAAAAGGACCACTTAGGTAAGATGGTTGACTAGAAGTCATATTTGGACCGAGAAATGAAAGCCGATCAATGGTGACAATTTTGTCTTCTTGCGGGAAACGAATCACTCTAAAGAGTGTTGAAACAATAGGTCCCATTTCATAAACATATTTGTGCCCTAAAAGTAAATTGTAATCTAAAGGGCCTGGGACTACCATCACATTCAGATAAATTATTTTTTCTCCAAAAGTAATAGACAACTGAAGAAGGATCCCTAATGGTTGACTAGTTCCTCTGTTAAAATCCAACAAATTCTATGTAACTCACACAAGTGGTGGCGAACTGATCGCTTGCCAAGTAGTAGAGGAAAGGATACTCACTGATGTGCCTTCATCTATGATAGTGCCAGATATAATCATATTACAAACCTGTACTATGATCTAGAAAGGCACATAAGAAGGAAGGCGGAATCCTGCCAGTCGATTCCAATCAAAGGAAGTGACTGGACTACTTGGAGGGGGCACTGTAAGAATGAGATAATTAGCCCCTTCAGTTACAAGAGTGGGACAATTTTGCTCATGTCTTGATGGAACAAGAGGATTGTCTCCAATCTCATTAGATTATGAAGAAACAAAAAGAACCTCAGTGGTATCATACTCACTCTCTTCGGGAAAGGTACGATTAACTAAAGGTGAAAATGGGTCAAGTGTTTCCTCGACCTGTTGATTTGGGTTGGGTATAGATTCATAGGATTCACTTTCAGAGAGAGTGGGTTTGACCGAAAATTGAATTGAGTAAGTTAATTCATCAACTAGTGAAGGATTAAGGGACAGTCTCCTGTAACTAGATGGAAGTCACTGCAGTGAAGTAGGATGATTATCCAACACTTTTTTGGCTTCATCTAGATAGGGACAAAGGTGAATGGGCCGATTCCCTTCACATAACCTACAAAGAAACTTAACTCTACCCTTATTTCCATGAACTTTACTACCACTAGTTGATGTTGTGTCACCAGCATGATCTCCAGAAGTTGATGACACAGAACGATGTGAATGAGAAGACCATTCTTCTAAGATCTGAGGAATATCAAGACCATTTCAAAGAATATGGTCTCCCGCACAAAGTTTGCATGGATATCGAACTTTGTGCGGCTTGATGGATGGTTTCTCATTAGATGTTGCATTAAAAGCAATGGCTACTTGGTTGCCCCTCTGCTAAATTTTCTTCTTCTTCTTCTTCTTCTTCCCTTTCTTCTTCTTCTTAGCCACCTAGTTACTAGTACCAATACTTTCACTAGGCGAAGAGGAAGAAGGGGAGGAAGAAACAACTAAGGAAGAAGAAAAAGGGTCAACTTTAGGATCAACTGGAGGTTTATTTCGTTCAGTTGGAGGTGTACTCGATTGTGGAGAAATCACGATATTTTTGAACCAAGGAGGTTGAAAACAACCATACTGGAAAGCCAATGGTAAGTCCCGGTAGGGATAATGTAGCCATATAAGGAGCACTAATATTTATGAAAGGAGGAAAAGGACTAGGATTCCAATAAAAAGGAATTCCTTGATCGGTGGACTCTCGATTTGTCGCGATATGTTCCAACCTAAGATCAACTGAGGAGTGAGCATGGAGGATGTTACCCGCGGTCAATTAATTTTATTTTAACCAAAGTAAAAAAACAAAACAAAAGAAGCATGATCTAGGCAAAAGGATTACCAAGTAACTATGAATTGTAGAATACCTCTCGGCGAACTGAGAAGTACGGGTAGGCAATCTACCCGAATGATGTGTTCGGTGTATCATAGTGTACAAAGCAACCAACGTGATTACCTAAGGATGGATAGCAACCTAGTGTTTTCCTCTCATATATACCCAAAATTACATGGAGGCCCAATCCGTATAAGTGTTGTCTAATGCAAAACCGCACAGTGAGAGCATTCCCATATACTTTACGTACTCTAGCACTGCCCTATATACTTGAAGGTACATGGAAGAGATATGATATACTCACGTATGTGGAATGAAGTATCACACTCAAGGTGTATTGCAAACAAGTTAGCGACAACTTCTTTGTTTTACAACGCCAAAACATGTCTCTAACCTAGAACCACTAAATGCTTTTCGTTAGGTGACAATGCTCCATTAGGTAAATTCAGATAAGTTTTAAGTTGATCTTCTTTAGAATTTTCTTTTCAAGTTTCACCTCATGATGTATGTTTGCAATTCCTAAAATGCAACAAATATGATAAGCACTATGTTCGTTCAATTGAACAATGAAAACCTTAGCTAGTAGGGATAGAGCAATCAGATCTTTGACAAAGAGCAAAGATCACATCTAATGCAATTTCCCTAGCTATTCCTTTTAAGCATTCACAAACTACAATATGAATGATGCAATTTTTTCCTTTCGAATCCCTTAATGTTATTATGAACAAAAAGGAAACTAATGCACATACAATCCATCAATCTTTTTATAAGAACGAAGACTTTATGATAGTTAAGTTTCGAAGGAAAAGAAGACTTTTATGACACTTTCTTTCAAACAAATATTAATCAATTATATTCTAACTTTGACTATAGACTGATAATGACAAAGAAAACATTTTAAGAAACATTAATCAATCAAGTCAATGTAGGGCTAGACAAGGAGATAGAAACTTGTTTTCTGTGACATGACATTCGTTAATCAATCAACAAGCAATCAAACAAAGGAAATTTGGTAAAAAACTCAATCCAAAGGTGAAACGTTTCCCTAAGGTGGATCATCACAGGTCAAAGAGGGCCTAACTACACTACAGAGCACTATATCTCACTCAAGGGTGCTCTGTAGAGCTCTATCCCCTAACCAAGCCTGCGCTGATTCCTGAGAGGCCACTCAAGAGTCATCTAACCTCAAATTTTGACCAAAATTAAATGCAAAAGGGCTAAAATACAATCAATGAACACAAGTAGAGTCTACAAGAGTGTCCTAGGAGGTGGATAAGCTAATAGGAAGGATGATCTTCCCCAGCAGAGTTGCCAATTTGTTTTGGAGAATTTGGTGTCTATGGATAAATACTAATTCCCTACATAAGTAGCCATATCTAGAACAATAGTTTAAAGTATTTTAGTCTTTTCTTATAAGAAATAGATAAGATGAGAATATGAGAAGACCCACTTGTAGTTTTTCTTTCATCTCGTCTCCTTTGTATCCACGTTGTCACTCCTTCCCATACTTAATATGCTTGAGAAGCACCTATAAACACAAACAGAAAGCAAAGAATCGATCGAAAGAAAAAGATCTATTAAATATAAGTTAATGGAATCAAATACATTTCACACATATAAGCATTATAAGACAATACAAACATATGGGAGAATGGTTCAAATAATCTATTGAATAGAAGAAAAAATTACAACCATTGTGTATGATTCAAAGTCATTCCTCCAGCTTGTATCCCATCCACATCACATCAAAAGCATGACAAACTTGTAGCATTACAATACTTGCTTCAAAGCCAATTCTCATAGCAACATTATCGCCTTACAATTCAACATAATCCAATCCCTGATCACTTAGATGAGCGGTCAATTTATAGGGAGATGAAGGAGCTTTTGTTATAAATGGTGGTATTGAATGGCCTTCCATACTTAGAATTAGTTCCATCGAGGAAGGGATGAGAGGAAAGGATGCATCTTAACTCATTCCTTATCCATTTTTGAGCTCATAGGAGTTAATAAGTGAGGGAACCTTCTCAATGACTACAAAAGATAACAATATTCCCCAACCCTATGTGAATTTCACTCAAACTTGCCTAGCGCAGGTGAAAGGAAGCCTAAGTGCTCTGTAAAGCACCCTAGCATGGTGTTACATAGTAATTTGTCACCGTTTGTCACCGTCCCTGTTACCCCTCTTCTGCATCTTGGAGGATTCATTTTGGGACTTGTGAGAAGTGACAAGACTTGAAACCACTTGCATCATTCACCTCTGAACATGAGTTGCATATGCCCTGAAGACATCTTCTGCACCTTGCCCTTAAAAACAGCCCTTTTTACTTTAGCGTTGGCCCACTGTGTTATGCCCGCGCCAATGAGGAAAATCCTATAACAGGGGTGCGCCATTAGTGCTCTGTCCCAGGGTCGCAATCGCGCCAACCTTTTCGGGCAAAGTTTTGAACTAATCAACCTCCGAAAGTTCTACCCAACTCATTCACCAACTGAATCCAAGTTAAGTGAGGATGGTTTGGATTCGAATCTCCTTGAATGGGAAGTAGTGTGCCACCATTCCATAGAAGTTTCCAAGTGATGAAGACAAATCCATTATTGTTGTGATTGATCTTATCTCTTCATTTTCATCTATAAAAGCTTGTCTCCATGGCTTGAGCAAGCTAGTTCTGATTCTAGTGGCAATACTTGTGTTGAAAGGAAGATATCAAGATATTAGAGTTGCAAGAGCCTTCTTTGTGTCCATAAGGCTTTACCTAAGGAAGGAGATCTTGTCACCAAAGAGAGAGAGGCTTGTCCCTCATCCCCTCAAGCTTTGCAAGACTTGTGTAGCTGAGCAC